>PVNU02000946.1:0-59869 GCA_003013855.2 Liriodendron chinense | reverse complement strand
TCTTCCGGGGAAACCGCACAGCAAATCGCATTGAGAGCTTTGGCATTTGCCATGTATTGAGCTCTCTCTATGTCATCCCATTTGGAATCATCTTTGGGAATGACAATATTTTTCCCATCAACCTCCACTTGCTCGGTGGGCAAGGTATATCCAGTTTGTGTGCTAAGCCACACCGGACGGTCCATGGATTGGAGAAAAATTCTCATTCTCGCCTTCCAATAAGCATAGTTGGACCCGTCAAAGAAAGGTGGACGATTGGTGGTACTCCCATCTCGGTTAGACATTATGCTAGTGCTCCGGTATCGGATCTTACTCTAGACGATTACGTCCTTGAAGAGCAACCCGCTCTGATACCAATTGAAATTGCGTCGGGTAGCCTAACACGACACCCTACGCATACACGTGCGGAAGCTTGAGGAGCAATTAGAATTATGGCTAAACCTATAGGAGGGGGTGATTAGGACATTTTCAAATTCTTTTCGCTTACTTATCAGATTTAACAAATTAAACTACGTAAGCGATAAACACTTCGGCTTCCAAGCCTAAGTGGGTCCAATTAATAGACTAGCAAGAGATAAAGCAATTAACAACCTAGTCTAATCAACTCATGTGGACTAGAGAGGATGGATCAAGAAATGCTCAAGTCAACATGAGGTAGTGAAAGTACATCTTGTGAGTGTGGATGTGCCTATCAAGTGCCTAGCATGCATTCCTAACTAAGCATTCATAATTAATCAATTAAACATAATGCATAAAGAGAGAAATGTGCTCCAATACAATCACAAACACAAGGATGTATAGTGGTTCGACTACTTGTCTACTCCACTCCCGGTTCAAGTACTCAACCCCTTTGAGCACACCGGCATTTACTGGGGAGTTTAAATCTGGTTCCTCCCAACCAAGGTGTTTTAACTCGGATCCACCCAACCGGGGAGTTTACAGGTTCCTCCCAACCTACACGTTTGCACCCGTGTTGGTGGCTCCCCCTTGGAGACTTTGTTTTAGGCCCGACTAACATGCCAAGGAACGGCTGACGTCCCTAGATTTTAGGCCTAACTAATAGGCCAAGGATCGGCTAACGACCCTGGGGTGAGTTTGTCAAACAAAATCTACACTCAACTCCCACAGGGAATTGAGTGGATGGACTCTTAACAAGACAACCTTACTTATCAGATTGAGCCCCTTGTTGCGCCGTCTTGGGTTGCTTCTTCTCGCTCTCCCGTGCTTGAATCAGCTCCCCTTATGCTCCCCCGATCGTTGACGCCGTTGCTTTGCCAAAGCTTCAGCTCCAAGATCAGCTACCTTGCATGTGATGCTCCATTGGAGATGCCCAAGGTGCTAGGGAATGGTGAAACCTCTACAAATGGTAGGAAATGGGTTTCCTAGAGGAATGCACCTAAATGGACTCCTAGGTAGTGTTTAGACAAAGGATTTAACTATCATCAAGGTGTCTAAACCCTAGGAATCAAGAGGGAACAAGTCCATTCTCAAGATGCCATTGAATGGCCCAAGCTTGTGATGAAAACACAAGGAGAATGACTTGCTTTAGGTTTGGGATAGAGCCTCTAATGATCTCTAGCAATGGTGGCTTCTATCTCCTCAAAATCCCCTCTCTTCGCTCAAAAATCGAATCCCCCTCTTAAATAGATTTTCTTCCAACGGTCAAAAAACGGGCAGATTCGTGCATCTCCGATTGATCGAAAAAAAGGGTCCGATTGATCGTAGCCCAGTCCGATTGATCGGAAATCTATCCAGAGAAGTCTCTGGAAGAAATTCCGATTGATCGGAACTCCGTCCGATTGATCGGACGGCCCCTTCCGATGGATCGGAAGACTGTCCGATTGATCGGAAATATGTCCAGTGAGTTTTCAATATTTTCTGGGACAATTTCCGATTGATTGGAACTTCTGTCCGATCGATCGGAGTCCTATCGGAACCCCAGTCCGATTGATCGGAGACCTATCGGAAACTGCTGTTTGAGCCTTTTTTATTGCAGCAGCTTCCACCTCTTTAATTAGTCTAATTTATCATATTTTTCATGGAGTTCTAAGACTAATGATGATGACTAAAGGTATACCTATTTGGTGCAAGTCATCTAAGAGGTTTTGGGTTAGGTTTTGGTCAAGGCAAGGCACACCAAGGCATCACTTTTACCTGTTTCTTCTTCCTTGATGCAGCCGGTCCGTCTTGAGTCTTCGTTCTTCGTCTTCATTAAGCTCAACCGACACTAGACTCACTGACCTAAGTAATTGACAAACAAGGTGCACTAGTATGCCACAAAAAAGTGCACTAACAGACCTCACAGGTGAAAGGAGACTCGGATCGATGTATTGATGCCACCACGGTAGATGGTCGATTCGCCTGATCTCGTTGCTTCATATCATCAAAACGATCATGGATTCTCTTGAGGTCTCCTTCCCATGGTAAAGTATAACGTGATGTTTCGACGGTGGACCCATGAGATTGCTGTTGGCAGGAAGCACTGGAATGTACGGAATGTGGGGATAGTACAGGGGGTTGGCTGCCGATTGGCATTCGGTTCGACGGAGGATGATTTGGTTGGACCTGTGGTTCGTCCGCAGAGTGTCTGGAAGCCATCGCTATGGGCTGCGCCGGCAACCCTCCGGAAGGTAGCTTCTGAGGCTCCAGGAAATGCTGATCAAGTCGGTTAGACAAGGCTTGAAACCCAGCATTGAGAGTTAGGAGTGTGTTTCCGAGGAAACGCATGACATCTTCTTGACTTTCGAAAGCCTCAAATAACGGGTTTTGTGATGGCACGTTAGGATCTCCTTGAGGGATGCCCGTCGAAGTGGCTTGAGGGATGGGCCTCGGTTCTGTAACGTCAGGTGGAGGTAATGTCTACCTTGAAGTGGAAGGATGAACTGTCTTTTTTGGAGGCATCGTGTTCGATGGTGGGAACGGCTAAATTTGGTGATCAAATTGCCTTCCCACAAACGGCACCAATCTGTTTACGTCATATTTTGTAACAGGGTCCTCCAGACATTCACATTTCCTTGCTAACGATTTCCTCCTGACCTGAAAAGAGACAAAGGAAGACTATGGGTGGCCGGCGCCCAGCCGTTGGCCCTCTGATGCTTAAGTTAGATAAGATAAGATTGAAGGAAAACAAAAAGACGATTTGAGAGTGAATAATGTGTACCTTCTTATTGATGAAACCATCCATTTATATAAATCCGAATGTCCCACTCTGTTACGCAAGATCTCAAGATTATTACGGATTTCATGGGATAAGATGTTTATCCTGCTTATCCTTAAATAAAGGAATAGTCTGATCCAACAACTCATCTGGTTAATTACGTTCCTTAATAGTGATCCCTCGAGATACGGAACCGCAGGCGAAGATAAGCCCAACACCGACCTATACGGGCTACTGGTACTCTGAGACGAGGGATGTCCTTGCTAGAAACTAGATACCAAAACTGTTCATGTGTCGGGAGCTACTCATAGGAGGGAGCCACTCTTATCAAGAGTGCTCGCATTTTAGGATGCAACTGCTCGCATTTTAGGATGCGACCTCTTGCGACGAGCACGAGCCGAGCTGCTCGCATTTTAGGATGCGACCCTTTTCGACGAGCACGAGTCGAGCTGCTCGCATATTAGGATGCGACCCTTTGCGATGAACACGAGCCGAGCTGCTTGCATTTCTTTGGAGGCCAAATTTATATATAACAATGGGTTCCTTGTAATTCTCTGAAATTACCAGGATGGGTTTGTTTAGATTTGAATTGTAGTAACCCCAGAGCATGCCATAGTCTCTTGGCATGGCTGTTACTTCGAAGGCTACAAGTTTGAGTTCTATTTGTTTCATTAGAACTAGAAATTTAATTTCCAGATTTAAGTGGGACTGTTTATGCGTGAATGTTATATCCTCCAATTAGATGAGAGATAGAACTTTGATTCTAATTGTGTTGTACTTGGATGAATAGATTAGTATTGAACTACTACAAGTGAATTCTTAATGCTCTAGTTCTTTCCAAATATCAAATTTTCCTGTTTTATGTTAAAAACCGTTTTCCTAAACTTCTTGGATTCTAGTTATTGGAGTAGTTGGAATTGTTTACTTCTTTCCCTGTGGATCGACCTTGATCTTACCGAGAGTTATTACTACATCGCAGCCTTGCACTTGAGGTGAGCGAACACACACAAACTCATTTACTAAAATATGTAGCGAATTGTTAAGGTTAAAAGAGTCAATTCAGGATGAAGACAAACCGTTGCTACTTCTAGCATCACTTCTCACGTCATATGACCATCTCATTACTACTCTACTATATGGGAATAGTACTCTGAAGACAGAAGAGTTCACTGCAGCGCTCATCTCTAACAGGATAAGAAAAAAACCTAGCTATGAGGATTCTCAGTGAAGGGGTTAGTAGCGAAAGGGGTCGAAGGACATGGGAGATCTATGGAGCAATCTTGGTCTAACAGGAAGAAAGATGTTAGATCGAAATCGAAGGCAAATGATGGATGCTTCTATTGTGGTAGAAAGAGGCACTTCAAAAGAGACTGTTAGGAAAGAAAGAAGGACCTAGAAAGCAAGAAAAAAAAGCTATACAAGTGAATCAACCAGTGTAGTGGAAGAGAGCCCACAAGGAGACATCTTCTCGATCTCTTCAGGTACGGGCGATCTCTCAGACATATAGATTATAAATTAACGATGTTCGTATCAGATGTGCCCAGATAGAACTTGGTTGAATTCTTATAAGTCCTATGATTGTGAAAGTGTTCTAATGGGGAATGACGCATGTAGCATGCAAGGCCATCGGTATAGGGACCATCAAGGTAAGGATGAATAAAATCTTATATTTGTGGGGGATTTAGGTACGAATAGGTGCACATTCACTGCAACTAGTGGTGTAATAAAGGTTACGAAAGGTGCAATGATGATAATGAAGGGATATAAAACTGGAAATCTATACATGCTGATTAAGATCACAATTTTAGGTGAGGTTGCTACCACCTCACAAGAAGAATCCGGCATAGATGATACAAATATGTGGTTTATATGCCTAGGCCATATGAGTGAGAGGGGCATGATGGAACTCCATAAATAGAAACTGTAGAAGGGAGTGAAGGCATGTAAGGTTAATTTTTGTGAGCATTGCATCTACGGGAGGCAGTGCAGGGTAAGGTTCAAGTTTACTACACATTAACATTGGGGTGCTCGGCTATATACATTCTGATGTCTAGAGGTCGGTGATAATACCGTCTAAGGGAGGTGCACGATACTTCATGAGTTATGTAGATGATTATTCAAGGAATGTTTGGGTCTACTTCATAAAGCACAAGTCGGAGGTGTTTCCCAAGTTTAGGCAATGGAAGGTGGAAGTAAGGAAGCAAATTGGGAGACAAGTTAAGTGTCTCAGGCCATATAACGGTACGGAGTACCGAGAGGTGGAATTCATGAAATTATACATGGAGCAAGGAATCACAAGTAAAGTTGGACATGAACAGTAAATTACCAAACAGTTCGCTCAGTTCAATTCAAAAAAATGAACCAAACAACTGATTCGAAAGTAGAGCGAACTTGTTCAAACATACTTATGGTTGTTCAAAAATATTTTGAACCGTACACGAACAGACCTCTGTTTGATTCGATTTGGTTTGTTTTACTGGTTCGAAGATGTCCGATTCGAATTGGTTCAATTCAATTCGAATGAGGTGTATAGTATAAGTAATTTTTTTACCCCTCATTTTTTCACTCAACCCTAGCCGGCCCTAGCATTTTTACCTTTCCCAAAACCCTAACCCTCCCTCTGCTACTCGTTTGGCAATCTTTCTCTATCTGTTGCTCGCCCTTCGCACTCCCACCCTCATTCTTCTGTGTTGCTCGATCTTCCCACTCCCACCCTTTCACCTCTGCCCATTAAACCGACCGAGATTCTGGCCATTTCGGTGCTCCTCCTCACTGCTTGTCTCTCCTTCTCCTCGCTGCTCGTCCTTCAGTCCTTATGGACGTTCAACATCACTCTACTCGCCACTCGTCAATCTTTAGTCCTGCTCGCAGCTCGCCCATCCAATTCTACCATTCTGGTCAATCCCTGTTACTCATCAGTCATGCTCATAGTTTGCATATCCAATTCCACCATTCTGGTCAGTTTACAAAGGTTCAAACGAAACCCCATACTCAGTTTCTCTTTTATATTTTTTTAATTACTTAATATTCTTAATTTCTTATTTGTAAATTCCTGCAGCTACTGCTAGTTCGATTCCGGTCATCCCTCTGCTCATCAATCTGCACGTCCAGCTCTAAATTTTCGAACAAAACCCACTTGCTCCTTTATATTTTTTAATATTTAATATGCTCATTATCTAATTGTGATGTGATTTGCGAATGTGATGTGATGTAATTTAGAGTTTTTAATTTAGGGATTTAATATTTTTTTTTAATTTGGAGATTTTTAGATTAGGGTTGGGTTTTGAATTGATGAACCTTGTGAATTGATTAGGGTTGGATTTTAAATTGATTAAGGTTAGATGTAAGACCCGTACCCTTATTTGCCCTCCGTACGCTTAATTTCGGTGCCGGTACGTCCCGGACGGATCAGATTAGCGAGCCTTGACCGCGACCCTATTTTAGTACCGCATCAACCCGAGACCTATACCCCGGCGACCGCGTAGGCGCTGCGATTCCAACGCCGCGCGGCACGCCCCATTGCGATACCCGGTGTGAAAGTTATGATCTATCGCGTAATCTGAGGTGGGCCGCGCAACGTGCGTGTGTGGTGGGCCCCACTTGCACAAACTCCAAGACCATGTCACATCAATCAACATCCCATCAATCCATCAAGCATCAATCAATCAAGTACATCTCTCTCTCCTCACAAGTCAACTTAAGCCATACCCAAGCAATCCAATCTCATAATTACCCCATCCATCATCATTCCCATTTCTAATACCACTTATATCCCAAGCTCCCTACAAACAAATGCCATACGTAGCCATTTTTGGAGAGAGAAAAAGAAAGAGAGAGAAAGAGAAAGAGAGAGAGAAGAGAGGAAGAATTGAGAGAAGAGAGAGATTTGGAGGGAGATCTAGGATTTGAGGGTGGAGATCCTTGCTTGGAGGGCCCCAACCATCATCCGGACCGTCCGGATCATCCAATCGTCAACCCGACTTAATCAAACCGTCCATCCTTTGAGGTGAGTGCAAGGGGTACATAAATCCCCCATTATCTTCTTTCCCTTCATTTTTCCTTTTCCTTTGGGCCCACCTGATGGTGGACAACCTGATGGATGGATTGGATCATCCATGAATGGGCCCCACTTTGTATAATAATTATAATAATAATAATAATAATAATAATAATAATAAAATAAAAAAAAAGAAAGAGGGAGAGGACTGCCGCTGGACAGCCAGCGTCCAGGGGACGCAGCTGCCCAGCAAGGGCAGCCGGTCGGCCAGGAACAGGGTCCCCACACGTGGGACCCACCTTGATGAATGTACTAAATCCATGCCGTCCGTCTGTTTCTCCAGCCCATTTTAGAGCTGGGCGCCAAACCTGAAGAAGATCCAGATCTCAGGTGGACCACACCATAGAAAACAGTGGGGCTGATGAAGCCTACTGTCGGAGTTTCTTGGGCCCACCGTGATGTTTGTGGACCATATTACCTGCCCAATATTGGGCTCGTTGGGACCCCAATGAGCTGGGGGACATGATGAACGGGGTGGATCGCCCCTAAGTGGGCCCCACTCGATATGAACACAAAAAAAAGAAAAAAAAAAGGGAAAAAAAAAATATCAAAGTGCACTGGACGTCCAGCGTCTGGACGTTCTGACGCTGGAACGTCCAGCGTCACCTTGGACGTTGCAAGGGGTCCCACTCGTGGGACCCACCTTGATGTTTGTGTTCCATCCGCGCCGTCCATCTGTTTTCTCAGATCATTTTAGGGCCAGGGCCCAAATATGACGCCGATCCAAATCTGCAGTGGACCGCACCGTGTAAAACAGTGGAAATAATAACTTCTATTGTCAGAAATCCTTTGGCCCACTTTTTAGTTTCTAGGCCGAATCAGCCGCCCAATATTGGGCTTGTTGGGTCCCTAATGAGAGGGGGAAACTAATGGACGGATCGGATCTTCACTAAGTGGGCCCCACATGAAATGACCTCAAGAAAAGAAAAGAAAAAAAATAAAAAAATAATATATATGTATGTGCTGGACGTCCAGCGTCTGGACGTCCTGACGCTGGAACGTCCAGCCTCACTTGGACGCTACCATGGGGTCCCACGAGTGGGACCCACCTTGACGTTTGTGTTCCATCCATGCCGTCCATCGGTTTTCCCATATCATTTTAAGGCCAGGGCCCAAAGATGAGCCAGATCCAAATCTTTAGTGGACCGCACCGCTTGAAACAGTGGGAATAATGATTCCTACTGTCAGAATCTTTCGGCCCACCTTAACGTTTCTAGACGGAATTACATAGCCAATATGGGGCTTGTTGGGTCCCCCACGAGATGGGGAACCTGATGAACGGAGTGGATCAGACCCATGTGGGCCCCACTTGATATAAGCACAAAATAATAAAAAGAAAAAGAAAAGAAGAAGAAAGAGGAAGGACGAGGCTCTGCCTCTGGGCGTACCAGCATCCTTGTACGCTGGCTCGACCAGCAGGTGGCCCACATGTGGGTCCCACCGTGATGCATGTGCTGTATCCACACCGTCCATCCAGTTGGGGAGATCATTTTAGGGCATGACCCCCAATAATGAGTCAGATCCAAGTCCCGAGGGGGCCCCACCACAGAAAACAGTAGGGACAGTGCCCCACCGTTGAAACCTTCTTATGGGCCACCGTGATGTTTATTTGAGATCCAACCTGTTCATAAGTTCACACATACATGGAGGAAGGGACATCAAAAATATCAGCTTGATCAGGAACTCCTGTGGGCCCCACTTATTAAATAAATAAAAATATATATATATATGTAAAAAAAATATATATATATATATAAAAAAATAAATAAATAAATAAAATAATGCTGCTGCTGGACAGACAGCGTCCATGGGACGCTGCTGCCCAGCAGCCTGTCTGTATGGGCTTTGGCAATGGGCCCCACTCGTTGGGCCCACCTAGAATGTATGTGCTGTACCTATCCCGTCCATATGTTTTTCCAGCTCATTTTAGTGGGCCATGCCATGGGACAACAGTGGGAATAATAATCTCCACCATTGAAGCCTTCCTAGACCCAAAATGATGTTTATTTGTCACCCAACCTATCCATAAGTGGCTGGGCCTAAAATTTAAGCATATCTTAATGTCAAGTGGACCATGCTTCAGTGGAAATAATGACTTCCAACATTGAAACCTTTCTAGGTTCTACAGTGATGTTTATTTGCCATCCAATCGGTTCATAAGATCACATGGATATGTATGAAGGAGAAAACACAAATATCTGCTTGATTCAAACTTATTGGGATCAGTTGGGTACCACGCTGCCCAGCAGGTGGCCCACCCTATGGGTCCCAACGTGATGTATCTATTAGCTCCACCATGATGTATCTGTCTTATTCATGTTGCCTATCTTGTATGTGCAGGCCCAAGTATGGGGCCGATGTAGTCTTAAGTGGGCCATACCACGAAGACCTTTACATTCCAATGGGATCCACAGTTCGGGTCCCACTCTCTGTATATATATTGGGCCATTCAAGGCCAACAGTACATGATATGTCTGGTAATATGCTAGTATACTTAGCTGGATAGGTCACACTGATAATATGCTTAGTGTAATGAATATCATACCCATTCATTTGTACATACGCATCATATGTATGCCTGACTGTGGACGATGTCGATCATAGCATATGCCTTACAGCTTGAGATACTTAGGGGACCCGTATGAGATACGGTCACCCTACATGATCGCGAGGTATGCGCAGGTTTGGTGCATGGCTTTAATAGTGTGACTCATGCATCTCGCATTATACATGTCATGATCAGATTCTCACCCCAGCGGCATCGGGGTTTTGGACCACCACAGTCACATCGTGGATGGTAGGAATGGACACCGGAAATATGTTCTAGCACTTGGGCGCCAAAGATGTCCTTGGGTGAAAGTCCCTAAACCCTGTGGTACCAGTAGGATGCTCCAATGTCTAGACCGAGTGGATTTATGAGCGCATGAGGGCCAAATACCAGTAGGCCGCGTCTCCCACTGTGTCGGGGTCGGTTGGAAGGGGGTGTGACCTTACCCGCCCGGGTGCAGAGGGCTATATACTAGGTTGAGTTTGACCAGCTCGTGAATGGGTTCGCTATCGACGAGCCGGGTGAATTATCTTATATGTCATTGACGAGGCGGATAGTGAGGTCTCTTCCACTCGCTTGGTTATGCGCGCGATGGGCGGCAACCAATGTCTGAAGTGTACTAGACCCCGGTGATGTCCCAGTTGTAAACCGTATGATATATGACAGTTGAGGATTTACATGCGCACATGGCATCATTAGCATATGACACTCGGCCATATAGGCCCATTGCATTGCATAGCCTCGAGATGGCTAATGACATTCATAGACTTGGTAGTGTAGCCTGCCATCATTTCCGCTTACTCTGATATCTGTATACCTGTCATATGCATTGCGCACACACCACGCACTCTCTAAGCTTCATAGTAAGCTTATGCACGTTGTTTACGTGCAGGTCATACTATAGCACGACAGCAGTGAGACAGGGGCGCGCATTTGATTTTTCAGCTTTCAGTTATACCTTGTATTTCCTTTTCTACAGCATTGTACTCAAAAGATTATCTTAGTGGATATGTGATGTGATGTTTTTTTTTGGTTTGGTATACTTATGTTTATGCTCATCTATAAAAAAAAAATTTACCTTGAAAATCCTCCTTGTGGGATCCCAGGATCGGAACCTGGCGTATGGGAGCTAGGGGCCGAGAATGGGGTACTACGGAGGCTGTTGGCACCGGATTCGGTGGCCGGGAATTTAGTAAGCCCGGTCCCCGAGTTTGGGGCGTGACAGAAGTTGGTATCAGAGCATAACTTGGGAATACCTGTCCATAACATTACATATCTACTAATAACCTTTAATTACCTGCCTTGTACTATATGATTGCTAGGACCCCAATCTTACTCACCTGCTTTGAACTTAGTTTAAACTAGGACTCCCCTATTGTATGCCTAGAAAATTTTGATTGACGTGTGGGCACTCATGAGTAACCCGATGCTAAGAGGATCCTGCCTTTTTGTAGGACATGGCACCCAAGAGAGCCGTTGGTAGGCAATCGTCTAGTGCGGGTACGTCCCAGACTGCCCCAGCTCCAGGCATGACTGCTGGTCAGTTCCAGCAGATGTTGCGTGCCATGACCTCCTTGGTAGAGCGCCAAGAGAGGAGGTCAGCCGATTCACCTGCCACATCCGAGCAGGATCGCGCCCGTTCCTTACTTAGGGATTTCAGGCAGATGGATCCCCCACGTTTCTCGGGCGAGCCAAACCCGGAGGCGGCAGAGAGATGGAAGTCTGAAGTAGAAAAGATCTTTACCATTATGCGATGCACGACTGTGCAGCGAGTTCCTCTCGCCGTCTTCCTTCTTCAGGGAGAGGCCGAGCATTGGTGGTCATCGATTACCCGCACAGTAGAGGCAGATTTCGAGTGGACCTGGGAGGATTTTGTAGACCGGTTTGACCGGAAGTTCTTCCCTGAGCATGTCCGTCAGCAGAGAGCGTTAGAGTTCGAGACGCTAGTCCAGGGAGAGATGACCGTATCACAGTACGAGGCCCGATTCGTTGAGCTGTCTCGATTCGCGACGTATCTTGTGGATGATGCGAGGCGAAAGGCCCGTCGGTTCGAGGGCGGTTTGCGCCTTGGCCTTAGGGGCCGTGTCGCAGGACACAAGCTCCCTACATTTGAGGAGGTGGTGGAGCGGGCCCAAATTTATGAGGCAGAGTGGGCCGACGCGCAGCGGATCCGCAGTCAAGGCGGAGATCGAAAGGGGAAGAGAAAGGCGCCCTCTGGCAACTTCCGACAGCAGCGACTTCGACCACCGCAGAGGCATGTAGCTCGTCCACCCTTCCGAGCACCAGCAGCACCAGTGGCACCCGTAGCACCCCCAGCACCACCGCAACAGCAGATTATAGGCCATTGTTATGGGTGCGGAGAGATGGGACATCGTCATAGGGAGTGCCCCCATTCACACCGACAGCAGCGTCAGCAGTATCAGCCGCCGAGACCCCCTCAGCAGCATCAGCGACAGCAGTACCCATCGCCGAGAGCTCCTCCGCAGCAGAGGCAGCAGCAGAGGACGCATCAGCAGCAGCAACGACCACAGAGGGGACAGGCACCTCCCCAGCAGGCTCAGGGCCGGTTCTATGCAGCCCAACAGGACCCTCAGGCACCAGGAGGAGTCGTAGAGGGTACACTCCTTGTCTCTGCATGCATAGCACATGTTCTATTTGATTCTGGCGCATCACATTCATTCATATCCGAGGATTTCTGTCGATCGATTGGTTTGCCGTTAGAATCCGTGCGCGAGGGTTTGTCAGTGTCGACACCCTTAGGGAAGACCGCAGTATTGAGTTTGATCTGTTCGTCTTGCCCCGTCTTGGTAGGAGAGACGTTTTTGCCCGCCGACTTGTTTATTTTGCCGATGTCCGAGTTTGATGTTATCTTGGGCATGGATTGGTTGTCCGAGTATCATGCCATCATAGACTGTTTCGCGAGAACGGTTACCTTCCTTATACCCGGCATGCCGCAATTTCAATTTGTTGCTGAACCCAGAGGAGAACAATTATCAGCACTAATGGCTTGTGCAATTGAGGAGCCGGTTGCCGTGTGTATCGACCAGCTGCCGGTAGTTTGTGACTTTTCAGATGTGTTTCAGGAGATTCCGGGGTTGCCGCCTCGTCGGCATACCGAGTTCCAGATTGACCTTGTACCCGGTACCGCGCCTATCTCAAAGGCCCCGTATCGTATGGCACCGTTGGAGCTGCGAGAACTGCAAAAGCAGTTGGATGAGTTGCGCGAGCTAGGCTTCATCCGTCCGAGTAGTTCACCGTGGGGAGCACCGGTACTCTTTGTGAAGAAGAAGGATGGCTCGTTGAGGCTCTGCGTGGATTACCGCGAGCTCAACAAGGTCACGATTAAGAATAGGTACCCGCTTCCGAGGATCGACGATTTATTTGATCAGTTGCGGGAGGCCCAGTTCTTTTCGAAGATTGACCTACGGTCCGGTTATCATCAGGTCCGTGTCCGGGAGGAGGATATCCCGAAGACGGCATTCAGGACGCGTTACGGTCATTTTGAGTTTCAGGTCATGTCCTTCGGACTCACCAATGCGCCCGCTGTGTTCATGCAATTGATGAACGAGGTCTTTCTTCCCTACCTCGATCAGTTCGTTGTGGTGTTTATCGATGACATTCTGATCTATTCGAGGACTCGGGAGGAGCATGCGCAGCATCTGGAGATCACCTTGCAGACCCTCCGCACACACCAGCTTTATGCGAAGTTGGAGAAGTGTGAGTTTTGGCAGGAGGAGGTGAAGTTCCTCGGTCACGTGGTGACGAGGCAAGGAGTAGCAGTAGATCCGGTGAAGATTGATGCCGTGCGTCAGTGGAGGCAACCCACGAATGCGTCCGAAATTCGGAGTTTCCTGGGGTTAGCAGGTTATTATCGCCGTTTCATAGAGGGCTTCTCTCGTATTGCAGCCCCGCTGACCAGGTTGACCCGAAAGGGCGCTGAGTTCGTTTGGAGTGATGCCTGTGAGCGAGCATTTGCAGAACTGAAGGACCGTCTTACTTCTACACCAGTCCTCACTCTTCCCTCCGGGAGTGAAGGATTCGTGGTTTTTACAGATGCCTCACGGATTGGCTTAGGTGCTGTCCTGATGCAGCATGGCAAAGTAGTAGCGTATGCGTCTCGCCAGCTCAAGGTCCATGAGCAGAACTACCCCACGCATGATCTGGAGCTAGCAGCAGTAGTCTTCGCACTGAAGGTGTGGAGGCACTATCTTTATGGGGTCAGGTTCGAGCTCTTTTCTGACCATAAGAGCCTGAAGTACCTCTTCTCGCAGTCCGAGTTGAACATGAGGCAGAGACGTTGGATGGAGCTCCTGAAGGATTATGATTTTGATCTTCAGTACCACCCTGGCAAGGCCAATGTGGTGGCTGATGCCCTTAGCCGTCAGCCACGAGGCCTGGTGGCATATATGATGGTCAAGGAGTGGAGGATGCTCGAGGAGGTTGCCGAGTATGATTTTGAGCTGAGCCTGCAGTCTTCTATCGCGCAGTTATCGAACTTGTCGATTCAACCCTCTCTTGTTTCTAGGGTGATCGAGGCTCAACAGTCAGATCAGACGTTGAAGGATTATTGGGAAGAGGCCGCGTCAGAGGGTCAGACTGATTGGCAGATTGGGTCAGATGGTGGACTTCGTTTCAGGGGTCGGTTGTGTGTTCCAGATACTCCTCAGTTGCGCAGAGACCTTATGGATGAGGCACACCGATCGAGGTTCACGATTCACCCAGGCTCTACCAAGATGTATCGTGATATGAGGAGGCAGTATTTTTGGGCCGGTATGAAGCGTCAGATTGCTAGTTTTGTGGCTGAGTGTGACACTTGCCAGCGTGTCAAGGCCGATCATCGCAAACCTCCAGGTCCCCTGCAGCCGTTGAGTGTCCCGTTGTGGAAATGGGAGCACGTGACCACAGACTTCATTATGGGCTTGCCGAGGACTGATCACGGTCACGATGCCATCTGGGTTGTCGTTGATCGTTTGACGAAGTCGGCACACTTTCTTGCGATACGTGCGACCTGGTCATTGGACAGACTTGCAGAATTGTTTATCGAGGAGATTGTGAGGCTGCACGGAGTCCCAGTCTCGATCGTTTCTGATCGAGATCCGAGATTTACGTCGCGGTTCTGGAGGAGTTTTCAGAAGGCGATGGGGCCTGCCTTGAAGTTCAGCACCGCATATCATCCTCAGACTGATGGTCAGACCGAGAGGGTCAACCAGATCCTTGAGGACATGCTTCGAGCTTGCGTGTTGGATTTCTCAGGTAGTTGGGATAAACACCTGCGTTTGGCTGAGTTTGCATATAATAACAGCTACCAGGCGACTATCGGTATGGCTCCTTTTGAGGCATTGTATGGTAGACCTTGTAGGTCTCCTAGTTGTTGGGCCGAGGTTGGAGAGCATCGTCTCCTAGGTCCCGAGCTTGTGCAGAGGACATCAGAGGCTATCGATATCATCAGGCAAAGGATGCGCACAGCTCAGAGTCGACAGAAGAGTTTTGCAGATCGTCGACGTCGTCCCCTAGAGTTTTCCATTGGGGATCGTGTGTATCTCAGGGTCTCACCCATGAAGGGCGTGGTTCGTTTTGGAGCTAAGGGGAAGCTTGCCCCGAGATTCATTGGACCCTTCGAGATCATTGGGCGCGTTGGCGCCGTGGCCTATCAGCTTGCCTTGCCACTTCAGTTGTCTGGCGTCCACAATGTTTTTCATGTTTCCATGTTGCGGAAGTGTGAGTCAGACGTGGTTCCTGTGATAGATTGGCAGCCGTTGGAGGTTCGTGAGGATGCTTCTTACATTGAGCAGCCGGTTCGTATCCTTGACCGGAAGGAGCAGGTCCTCCGGACCAAGGTCATTCCTTTAGTGAAGGTCCAGTGGAGTCATCATAGCGCAGATGAGGCGTCGTGGGAGCGAGAGGCAGAGATTCGCGAGTCTTATCCTCATCTTTTTGATGATTGATTGTATCTGTATGATTGCTTTTCGAGTCGATATGCATATATAGTGATGTGAATTTTTTTTATGATCTTCGGCTAGTTTGGGTTTGTATTGTAAATTTCGAGGACGAAATTTTTTGTTAGGAGGGAAGAGTTGTAAGACCCGTACCCTTATTTGCCCTCCGTACGCTTAATTTCCGGTGCCGGTACGTCCCGGACGGATCAGATTAGCGAGCCTTGACCGCGACCCTATTTTAGTACCGCATCAACCCGAGACCTATACCCCAGCGACCGCGTAGGCGCTGCGATTCCAACGCCGCGCGGCACGCCCCATTGCGATACCCGGTGTGAAAGTTATGATCTATCGCGTAATCTGAGGTGGGCCGCGCAACGTGCGTGTGTGGTGGGCCCCACTTGCACAAACTCCAAGACCATGTCACATCAATCAACATCCCATCAATCCATCAAGCATCAATCAATCAAGTACATCTCTCTCTCCTCACAAGTCAACTTAAGCCATACCCAAGCAATCCAATCTCATAATTACCCCATCCATCATCATTCCCATTTCTAATACCACTTATATCCCAAGCTCCCTACAAACAAATGCCATACGTAGCCATTTTTGGAGAGAGAAAAAGAAAGAGAGAGAAAGAGAAAGAGAGAGAGAAGAGAGGAAGAATTGAGAGAAGAGAGAGATTTGGAGGGAGATCTAGGATTTGAGGGTGGAGATCCTTGCTTGGAGGGCCCCAACCATCATCCGGACCGTCCGGATCATCCAATCGTCAACCCGACTTAATCAAACCGTCCATCCTTTGAGGTGAGTGCAAGGGGTACATAAATCCCCCATTATCTTCTTTCCCTTCATTTTTCCTTTTCCTTTGGGCCCACCTGATGGTGGACAACCTGATGGATGGATTGGATCATCCATGAATGGGCCCCACTTTGTATAATAATTATAATAATAATAATAATAATAATAATAATAATAATAATAATAATAAAATAAAATAAAAAAAAGAAAGAGGGAGAGGACTGCCGCTGGACAGCCAGCGTCCAGGGGACGCTGCTGCCCAGCAAGGGCAGCCGGTCGGCCAGGAACAGGGTCCCCACACGTGGGACCCACCTTGATGAATGTACTAGATCCATGCCGTCCGTCTGTTTCTCCAGCCCATTTTAGAGCTGGGCGCCAAACCTGAAGAAGATCCAGATCTCAGGTGGACCACACCATAGAAAACAGTGGGGCTGATGAAGCCTACTGTCGGAGTTTCTTGGGCCCACCGTGATGTTTGTGGACCATATTACCTGCCCAATATTGGGCTCGTTGGGACCCCAATGAGCTGGGGGACATGATGAACGGGGTGGATCGCCCCTAAGTGGGCCCCACTCGATATGAACACAAAAAAAAGAAAAAAAAAAAGGGAAAAAAAAATATCAAAGTGCACTGGACGTCCAGCGTCTGGACGTTCTGACGCTGGAACGTCCAGCGTCACCTTGGACGTTGCAAGGGGTCCCACTCGTGGGACCCACCTTGATGTTTGTGTTCCATCCGCGCCGTCCATCTGTTTTCTCAGATCATTTTAGGGCCAGGGCCCAAATATGACGCCGATCCAAATCTGCAGTGGACCGCACCGTGTAAAACAGTGGAAATAATAACTTCTATTGTCAGAAATCCTTTGGCCCACTTTTTAGTTTCTAGGCCGAATCAGCCGCCCAATATTGGGCTTGTTGGGTCCCTAATGAGAGGGGGAAACTAATGGACGGATCGGATCTTCACTAAGTGGGCCCCACATGAAATGACCTCAAGAAAAGAAAAGAAAAAAAAATAAAAAAATAATATATATGTATGTGCTGGACGTCCAGCGTCTGGACGTCCTGACGCTGGAACGTCCAGCCTCACTTGGACGCTACCATGGGGTCCCACTCGTGGGACCCACCTTGACGTTTGTGTTCCATCCATGCCGTCCATCGGTTTTCCCATATCATTTTAGGGCCAGGGCCCAAAGATGAGCCAGATCCAAATCTTTAGTGGACCGCACCGCTTGAAACAGTGGGAATAATGATTCCTACTGTCAGAATCTTTCGGCCCACCTTAACGTTTCTAGACGGAATTACATAGCCAATATGGGGCTTGTTGGGTCCCCCACGAGATGGGGAACCTGATGAACGGAGTGGATCAGACCCATGTGGGCCCCACTTGATATAAGCACAAAATAATAAAAAGAAAAAGAAAAGAAGAAGAAAGAGGAAGGACGAGGCTCTGCCTCTGGGCGTACCAGCATCCTTGTACGCTGGCTCGGCCAGCAGGTGGCCCACATGTGGGTCCCACCGTGATGCATGTGCTGTATCCACACCGTCCATCCAGTTGGGGAGATCATTTTAGGGCATGACCCCCAATAATGAGTCAGATCCAAGTCCCGAGGGGGCCCCACCACAGAAAACAGTAGGGACAGTGCCCCACCGTTGAAACCTTCTTATGGGCCACCGTGATGTTTATTTGAGATCCAACCTGTTCATAAGTTCACACATACATGGAGGAAGGGACATCAAAAATATCAGCTTGATCAGGAACTCCTGTGGGCCCCACTTATTAAATAAATAAAAATATATATATATATGTAAAAAAAATATATATATATATATAAAAAAATAAATAAATAAATAAAATAATGCTGCTGCTGGACAGACAGCGTCCATGGGACGCTGCTGCCCAGCAGCCTGTCTGTATGGGCTTTGGCAATGGGCCCCACTCGTTGGGCCCACCTAGAATGTATGTGCTGTACCTATCCCGTCCATATGTTTTTCCAGCTCATTTTAGTGGGCCATGCCATGGGACAACAGTGGGAATAATAATCTCCACCATTGAAGCCTTCCTAGACCCAAAATGATGTTTATTTGTCACCCAACCTATCCATAAGTGGCTGGGCCCAAAATTTAAGCATATCTTAATGTCAAGTGGACCATGCTTCAGTGGAAATAATGACTTCCAACATTGAAACCTTTCTAGGTTCTACAGTGATGTTTATTTGCCATCCAATCGGTTCATAAGATCACATGGATATGTATGAAGGAGAAAACACAAATATCTGCTTGATTCAAACTTATTGGGATCAGTTGGGTACCACGCTGCCCAGCAGGTGGCCCACCCTATGGGTCCCAACGTGATGTATCTATTAGCTCCACCATGATGTATCTGTCTTATTCATGTTGCCTATCTTGTATGTGCAGGCCCAAGTATGGGGCCGATGTAGTCTTAAGTGGGCCATACCACGAAGACCTTTACATTCCAATGGGATCCACAGTTCGGGTCCCACTCTCTGTATATATATTGGGCCATTCAAGGCCAACAGTACATGATATGTCTGGTAATATGCTAGTATACTTAGCTGGATAGGTCACACTGATAATATGCTTAGTGTAATGAATATCATACCCATTCATTTGTACATACGCATCATATGTATGCCTGACTGTGGACGATGTCGATCATAGCATATGCCTTACAGCTTGAGATACTTAGGGGACCCGTATGAGATACGGTCACCCTACATGATCGCGCGGTATGCGCAGGTTTGGTGCATGGCTTTAATAGTGTGACTCATGCATCTCGCATTATACATGTCATGATCAGATTCTCACCCCAGCGGCATCGGGGTTTTGGACCACCACAGTCACATCGTGGATGGTAGGAATGGACACCGGAAATATGTTCTAGCACTTGGGCGCCAAAGATGTCCTTGGGTGAAAGTCCCTAAACCCTGTGGTACCAGTAGGATGCTCCAATGTCTAGACCGAGTGGATTTATGAGCGCATGAGGGCCAAATACCAGTAGGCCGCGTCTCCCACTGTGTCGGGGTCGGTTGGAAGGGGGTGTGACCTTACCCGCCCGGGTGCAGAGGGCTATATACTAGGTTGAGTTTGACCAGCTCGTGAATGGGTTCGTTATCGACGAGCCGGGTGAATTATCTTATATGTCATTGACGAGGCGGATAGTGAGGTCTCTTCCACTCGCTTGGTTATGCGCGCGATGGGCGGCAACCAATGTCTGAAGTGTACTAGACCCCGGTGATGTCCCAGTTGTAAACCGTATGATATATGACAGTTGAGGATTTACATGCGCACATGGCATCATTAGCATATGACACTCGGCCATATAGGCCCATTGCATTGCATAGCCTCGAGATGGCTAATGACATTCATAGACTTGGTAGTGTAGCCTGCCATCATTTCCGCTTACTCTGATATCTGTATACCTGTCATATGCATTGCGCACACACCACGCACTCTCTAAGCTTCATAGTAAGCTTATGCACGTTGTTTACGTGCAGGTCATACTATAGCACGACAGCAGTGAGACAGGGGCGCGCATTTGATTTTTCAGCTTTCAGTTATACCTTGTATTTCCTTTTCTACAGCATTGTACTCAAAAGATTATCTTAGTGGATATGTGATGTGATGTTTTTTTTTGGTTTGGTATACTTATGTTTATGCTCATCTATAAAAAAAAATTTACCTTGAAAATCCTCCTTGTGGGATCCCAGGATCGGAACCTGGCGTATGGGAGCTAGGGGCCGAGAATGGGGTACTACGGAGGCTGTTGGCACCGGATTCGGTGGCCGGGAATTTAGTAAGCCCGGTCCCCGAGTTTGGGGCGTGACATTAGAATTTTTAGATTAAGGTTAGGTAACGAAACCTTATGCCTTGTGATTGATGAATTTCTATTTACCATTGATGATTCTATATTGTATAGACTAAGATAGATAATCAGTTACCCATTTGATGATTTCTATGTTGCCAAGCATACATATAGTGTGCTAATAGAGGCATAGAAATTCTCAAATTGTTCCATTTTGGACAGTTCAAGATTAGATTGATTGGATTGCTTTTTGTTTTTCTATTTAAATGTTATGCCTAGTTCTGTGCTGTATCTCTCCATTTCTCTCCAGATATATTTCTTCCATTTATTCTGACTGTCAATTATCCACACTTTGTGTTGATAATTGACTTGATAATCAAATGTAAGATCAACATATTACGGAGAGACATGGGGAAATGCTGTCGGAATTTTAGCACGGACATTTAAATAAAAAAACATAAAAAGTATTACAATCCATCCAAGCTTGGATGGGTAGCTGATTTAATATGGTAAAGATAGTTAAATCTCAAGTACAAAACTTTATAGCAAGTTTATTTTAAATTTTAATATATGTGTTTCTCGTCTTTAAATATATAGATGACTAGTGAAGAAGTTCAAATGCCTAAAATAGGTGTGTCAGCCACATCTCCTTTAATTGTAGAAGAAGAAGAATCCATCCCAAAAACTAGTACAGGTCAGCTAACAACAAAAAGAAAGAAAAGATCAGTTGTGTGGAACAATTTTGAGGAAGTCACTATGAATGGGGAATTAAAGAATAGATGTAAGCATTGTAAAATTCTTTACAATAAGACTTCAGTAAGGTCTACCACTTTATTGGGAAGACATTTACATACTTATAAAATGAAATGTAGAGTACAACTTAAAGGCCAAATATTACTTAGCTTCAACTCATCTCAAGTAGAAGACGGTTAAGATACCATGTCAATCCATAAGTTTGACAAAGGAAAGATGAAGGAGTGGCTTGCAAGATTATTGATCGTCGAAGAAAAACCATTCAGAATGACAAAAAGTAAGGTATTCATAGGATTATGTAAATTTCTTAATCCCAAGTGTGAGAAGGTCTCCCGTGCCACTATTGAGAGTGAATGTATGGAGTAGAAAAAGCAAAGTTGAAACACATTTTGGCACCGATCTCTCAAATTAGCTTAACTTGATATCTGTGGACAACATCCAATTAGAGAAAATGATACATGTCATTAATTGCCCACTTTGTTGATGCAGAATGAAAATTATGTAAGACAAAATTAAATTTCTGCTACCTTCCTTCTCCTTATACAGGTACTATCGTTCCAGATTGTATCTACAACTGTCTTGTAGAGTGCGGTATTGAAAAGAAAATTTCTTCAATCATATTAGATAACGCTTCCGTAAATGATGGTGTTATTTGTTGAGCTCTTAATTGTGCATATTCTAACCCCAATTCATCACTCATTGTGCAAGGTTTGTATGGTTTGTAAGCTAATTCAATGCATGTTTTGTGACTACAGGATTGAGGGTGGACTCTACTCAATTGAAGACATAAAGAGCTCACTTGGGATCATTCGGGTGAATAAAGTTTGAGGATCAAAGAAGAAAAGAAAGCAGAAGAAAGAAAAGAAAAATACAAAAAGAAAAGAGGGCTGACCGGTCGTGACCGGTCGGCCAAGGAAGCCAGACCGGTCAGTGACCGGTCAGCCATGCATGTTTGGAGATATTGAGGACGTCCGACCGGTCATGACCGGTCGGATAGGATTGCTGGAACATCAATGGACAA
This sequence comes from Liriodendron chinense, assembly GCA_003013855.2. NCBI lineage: Eukaryota > Viridiplantae > Streptophyta > Magnoliopsida > Magnoliales > Magnoliaceae > Liriodendron > Liriodendron chinense. The sequence continues at coordinate 37,777 of PVNU02000946.1, read as the reverse complement.
GGCTTCTGGGACTTCACTAGGACCGACCGGTCATGACCGGTCGGTCATTACTACTGGATGAGGAGAAAAAAAATACATCCGACCGGTCATGACCGGTCGGAATTGCTTGCTGGACTGATGTTCTATATGGCCCGACCGGTCATGACCGGTCGGCCATGCGTACTGAGTTAGAACTTTCTAATTTCTTCCCGAAATTCTCTGTGCTGCGTAAGTGTTACGCAAATTTCCGATTCTTCCGACGCTGTGGAGCCTCCAGACTATAAGAGGACACCTAGGGATCATTCCTGGGGTATCCTAGAAGGCTTGAAGCGAGGTTGGAGACTGTGGAAGTGGAGATTGGAGTTTCACAACTCCTTTTGGTTTGCTTTGCTGTTTTCATGCTTTTAGGAGTTGTTTCATGTTTCCTTGGATCATGAGCAGCTAAACCTCTTAGCTAGGGCTAAGAGGTGAAGCTTGTAGTGTTTCAGTTTGGAATTCATGATTATGAACTAAGGTTTGAAGTTTATACAAGTTTTTAAGTAATTTCTCTTAGTCTTGTGATGACTCATGGATGTTTGGATGAATTACTTATCTTCTTATTTGGTTTGCAACGGTCTAGACCTGTATGATCTGAGGAATCGGAGTGCGCTCTAGCACTAAGCTCTTCATGAAGGGACTTCATGCCAAAGTTCTATTTTAGTTGATTTTCTGGAATATGTATGGACTGTGCATATAATTTGAATCCAGTTCAAATCATGATCTAGCCTTGTCTTGTGAGAAGACTTGAGGACGGTTATGATTGGGAATTGGACCTATAGAAAAGGTGAATGACCTATGCAATGAGCATGCTCAGATCAGCCTAGAGTTGAGTGAACTTTATGCACAGAACTTACATGTTACAGACCTCTGGTTTAACAGTTCTATCATCCGACTAGATAGACCTGACTGGTGATTCTAGTTGAGAGAATGGGAAACCACAGCAGATTGAACATCGAGGATTGCTGCAAGTGGATCCTCGAACCCCTAGTGCCTTCTTATACTTAATTACATTCAATTTAGCTTAAACTGTTAATCACATACGTTCTATTCAGACTTTGATTGATAGCTTCAATAGAAACTTGTGGATGACTTTGTGACATCCTACATAAGTCCCTGTGGATCGACCTCGGTTTTACCGAGATTATTACTACATCGCAACCCTACACTTGGGGAAGCGAACAAGTTTTTGGCGCCGTTGCCGGGGACCTTGACGGTTTTCACAAATTTCTGAAATTAGTATCTATTTATAATTTTTTTTTTTAGATTTTTAGACTAACTTAGTTTGTTTGTTTGATTTTTTTTTTTTAGGGATTTCTAGGAAACTGAAGAAGAATCAAGGATTTCAAGTGCAAATCAGGTGCTATTCTTCTAAAACCTTACTCTTCTCCTTCTCCTAGTCATTCTTATTTTATTCATCTCTTGTAGAGTGGGTGGAGACTCCTTTTGGATCTCTGAAAGGTCGGCCTTTCTGCCACCTGGATTCCTATTGGTCGGCTCTGCCGTCTTGGATCACCTTGTGCTCAGGGATTTCTTTTCTCATCTCTACTCCTCTTTCTCCTTTTTCTGCACTTTTTCTCAAAAGATTCAAAGAGAGGGTGGGGTGTTCTCTGAACCCCTATTGACCAGGAGAAATCGGTCTCTATCCTTGTTTCTGGCCTAGCCATTGCAAGACACCTTGTGCTTCGGTCTTAGAGAAGAGTAAAGGAAAAGAAGGAAGAATTCTTTTTCCTTTTTGTTTCTTATTTTTGGTTCTGTATGCCACATTGGGCTCGAGATTCCAATAACCTACTCATAAGTGAAGGGGGGATAGTAGAAGGCATTCATAGAGAGCCACGTGCTAGGAGACAACTAGATTCTACAATTTTATCTGAAAATATGGCTGCAAATCAACCTAACCCGAACCAAAATCAAACTGAAACTGGGGAGAATGTGGTTGAGGATGTTCCCCGACCTAGGACTTTACGTGATTTCTTGCAACCTGCAAGAACGAGCACTCCCTCATGCATAGTATTTCCACCAAATGCAGGGAATGTGGATTTGAAACCGGGAGTGATCAATCTTCTCCCTAAATTCCATGGTTTAGACAGTGAAAGTGCCTATCAACACCTTAGGGAGTTTGATGAGGTAATCACCACCATGCACTTTACAAATGTGACTGAAGATGTAGTAAGACTTAAATTCTTCCCTTTCACTCTTAAGGATAAAGCCAAGGGTTGGCTTTATGCATTGAGGCCAAGATCAATTGGGTCATGGAATGATATGCACAGAGAATTTATAAAAAATTCTTCCCTACTCACAAAACGAACATGCTTAAGCGCCTTATCATGAACTTTGCCCAAAAGGAAGATGAAACCTTTTCCCAATGTTGGGAGAGGTTCAAGGACCTATTAAATGCATGCCCACATCATGGCTATGAAATTTGGCGAATTATAAGTTTTTTCTATGAAGGACTGATTCCATCCATGCGCCAATTTATAGAGATGATGTGTAATGGGGAGTTCATGAATAAGGAAGCTGATGAAGCATGGGATTATCTGGAAGAATTGGCTGAAAGTGCACAATCTTGGGACACATCTAAACCAACAAATTCCAAGATTGGCCAACAAAAAGAAAAGGGAGGAATGTATGTCTTATCAGAAGAAGATAGCATAAGTGCACGGTTGGCTAGCCTTACAAGAAAGGTCGAAGCCTTGGAATTAAGGAAAGAAGAAACAATCAACTCCACTGAGGTTGAAACTGTTTGTGGAATTTGTGCTGGAAATCAACATGCTACACCAGATTGTCCCACAATTTCAACAGTCCAAGGCATCTTACAAGAACAAACAAATGCCATAAACAGTTATCAGCAGCAATATGGTGCTCCAAACTCAAACACGTATAATCCTAATTGGAAGAACCATCCCAACTTCAGTTGGAGGAATGGACCCACTGCGAATGCAAACAACACTCCAAAAGTATCACTAGAAGAAATGTTGGGTGCACTCGTATCGGTCCAGAATGAGTATAACAAGACAAATTCTCTAAAAATAGATGGGTTCATGCAAGAGCAATTGAAATTCAATCAAAATTCAAACCAAGCCATTAATGAATTGAAAACATCTCTGGCTAGAGTTGAAGCTCACCTGAGTGGTAGAGAGAAGGGCACACTTCCTGCTCAAACTCTTCCTAACCCAAGAACCCAGTATGAGATACAAGATGCAAGCTCATCCACCCACCATACGGAACATGTCCAAGCTATCACCACTTTGAGAAGTGGGAAAGAAATTGATAAATCTAATCCGGTGAAGGCCCCCAAGCCTAAGGATCCGGAAATTCCCAAAGAGGATGATAGCCCAAACAATATTCCACAAGAGAAAGAACCGGAAAGACAATACAAGCCGGTTGCCTCATTTCCACAAAGGTTGATTTCACCTAAACCTTTAGATAAAAATCTGGAAATTCTGAAAGTTTTCAAGCAGGTGAAGATCAACATTCCGCTGTTGGATGCAATAAAACAAATACCATCTTATGCCAAATTTTTAAAGGAATTGTGTACAATCAAAAGGAAACATAACGTTCACAACAAAGTGCTTTTGGCTGAGAATTTGAGTGCCATCATCAAACAAGAGGTGCCCCAAAAATACAAAGATCCGGGTAGTCCAACCATATCATGCATCATAGGAGACTACCAGATTAAACAAGCCCTACTCGACTTGGGGGCAAGTGTGAATCTCATTCCATACTCGGTCTATGAACAACTTGGGTTAGGTGAATTGAAACCCACCAAAACCACACTCCAACTTGATGATAGATCCATCCGGATACCGAGAGGAATGGTAGAGGATGTTCTAGTCCAAGTTGATAAATTCTACTACCCAGTAGATTTTATTGTCTTGGACACACATCCTGTGATAGGCACCGGTACTCAAATTCCCGTCATACTTGGACGACCGTTTCTAGCTACCTCAAACGCCATTATCAATTGTAGAAACGGACTTGTACAAATGTCCTTTGGAAATATGACCCTTGAGCTTAACATATTTGAATTATGCAAACAACCGCGGGAAGTTGATGATGATATCCACGAATTAAACATGATCGAATCATTCGTGGAAGATACAATCCCCTTGTCACTATTTTCCGACCCTTTGGAGGCATGTGTGGCCCATCTCCATGATATGAATGATGATACAACACAAGAGATGGATGCCATTCTAGATGTGATGATGGTTCGTGAAAATAAAAGATGGAGGACCCCAATTGAACCTTTGCCTATAAATGAGAACAAGGCCCTCCCATCCAACATTAAGGCACCAAAACTCGACCTAAAACCATTGCCAAGTGAGCTAAAATATGTTTATTTGGGTCGAGATGAGACATATCCAGTGGTGATTTCTTCCCACTTGGATGAGGAACAAGAGAGTAAGCTAATAGCCACTCTATTAGAGCACAAGAGTGCCATCGGATGGACAATTGCGGATCTCAAAGGCATAGACCCACTGATTTGCACTCACCGCATACACCTTGAGGAAAATGCAAAGACATCCCGGCAACCACAAAGACGACTAAATCCAAATATGAAGGATGTGGTTAAGGCCGAAGTGGTGAAACTATTGGATGTAGGTATCATTTACCCAATATCTGATAGCCAATGGGTGAGCCCAACTCAAGTGGTGCCTAAGAAATCCGGAATAACCATCGTAGCCAATGCCAATAATGAACTTGTACCAACTAGAGTCACTACCGGTTGGAGAATGTGCATTGACTACAGGAAGCTAAACACTGTCACGAGGAAAGACCACTTCCCCCTACCGTTTGTTGATCAGATTTTAGAACGGTTGGCGGGTCATTCCCACTTTTGCTTCCTTGATGGCTATTCAGGCTACAACCAAATAGAAATTGCCCGTGAAGACCAAGAAAAGACTACATTCACATGTCCATTCGGCACTTTCGCCTATCGACGGATGCCGTTTGGACTATGTAATGCCCCTGCCACCTTTCAGCGTTGTATGATGAGCATCTTTTCTAACATGGTGGGGACCATTCTCGAAGTCTTCATGGATGATTTTTCCGTATTCGGTTGTAGCTTTGATGAGTGCCTTGAGCACTTGAAATCTGTGCTAAAAAGATGTGAAGAGAAGAACCTAGTGCTCAATTGGGAAAAGTGTCACTTCATGGTCCAAAAGGGAATTGTACTTGGTCACATCGTTTCAAAAAATGGAATTGAGGTGGACAAAGCGAAAATTGATCTTATCTCTACCCTTCCACCACCCAAAAGCATACGAGATGTGCGGTCCTTTTTAGGACACGTAGGATTCTACAGAAGGTTCATAAAGGACTTCAGTTCACTCTCTCGCCCTTTATGTAACCTACTTCAAAAGGAAAATTCATTCGAGTGGAATGAAGAATGTCAAAAGGCCTTTAACACCCTTAAAGGTATGCTGACATGTGCCCCAATAATGCAACCACCTGATTGGAGCCTTCCTTTTGAGATTATGTGCGATGCTAGCGACTATGCTATTGGGGCCGTGTTAGGCCAAAGAAAAGATAAAAAGCCATGTGTCATCTACTATGCAAGTAGAACCCTAAACTCAGCCCAGGCAAACTACACTACTACTGAAAAGGAACTGTTAGCCATAGTTTTTGCTTTGGAGAAGTTTAGATCCTACTTGATTGGATCCAAGATCATTATATTCACTGACCATGCCGCGCTTAAGTATCTGCTTTCTAAGAAGGATGCTAAACCACGGTTATTAAGATGGATCCTCCTACTCCAAGAATTCGACTTAGAAATACGTGATAAGAAAGGAGTAGAGAATGTAGTAGCTGACCACCTCTCTCGACTTGTCCTCACTGATTCCCCTGAAACGACTGCAATCAATGACATGTTCCCTGATGAACAACTTTTTGCTGTTTCCCAATTGCCATGGTATGCGGACATTGCTAATTATCTTGCTACAGGTACAATTCCTACATATTGGAAAAAGTAAGATAAAGATAGATTCTTCTCGGAGGTACGGAAATTCCTATGGGACGACCCATACTTGTTCAAGTATTGCCTAGATCAAATCATAAGGAGATGTGTCCCAGATGATGAGCAACGAAGTATCATTTCCTTCTGTCATTCTCAAGCATGTGGTGGTCACTTTTCGGCCAAAAAGACCACAGCGAAAATCCTGCAATGTGGGTTTTATTGGCCCACTATGTTCAAAGACACACATGAGTTTTACAAAGCATGTGAACCTTGTCAGAAACTAGGAGGAATCTCCCGTAGAAATGTGATGCCACTTAATCCCATTTTAATTATCAAAATTTTTTATTGTTGGGGCATCGATTTCATGGGCCCATTCCCATCTTCTTTTGAAAATTTATACATCTTACTTGCTGTTGATTATGTCTCCAAATGGGTCGAGGCCATTCCTTGCCGGAATAATGACCATAAAACGGTCATTCGATTTTTAAAAGAAAATATTCTTTCCCGGTTTGGAACGCCTCGAGTCATCATAAGTGATGGAGGGTCTCACTTTTGCAATCGCCCTTTTGCAGCCTTAATGAAGAAATATGGCGTTACACACAAAGTGAGCACTCCCTATCACCCACAAACTAGTGGACAAGCTGAGATATCCAATAGGGAGATTAAACACATTTTGGAGAAAACGGTGAATCCCGATCGCAAGGATTGGTCACTTCGACTTACCGATGCGCTTTGGGCTTACCGTACTGCCTTTAAAACCCCTATTGGAATGTCTCCCTATAGACTTGTCTATGGGAAGGCTTGTCACCTACCTGTGGAATTGGAACATAAGGCATATTGGGCTATTAAGAAGATGAATTTCAATTCTGACAAGGCAAGCTCGTTACGCAAACTACAATTGAATGAACTTGCAGAAATCCGGAATGACGCTTATGAGAATGCGAGAATTTACAAGGACAAGACGAAGATATTCCATGATAAGAATATTCTTCGCAAGACATTCACGATCAACCAAAAAGTCCTTATGTATAATTCTCGCTTACATCTATTTCCGGGAAAACTGAAATCTCGATGGACCGGTCCCTACATTGTGCAAACTGTCTATCCGTATGGGACTGTCGAGCTGTTGAATCCGAGGAACGGCAACATTTTCAAAGCAAATGGGCAGCGATTAAAGCCGTTCTTTGAGAATTTTCCTTCAGAAGGTATGTCCATACCCCTGAATGATCCTGTGTATCAGGATGATTGATCTCCTAGTCTGATGGAGGTATAGAGTAGTTAGGATTAGGATTTTGCTGCTTTTGTTTTCGTTTTCATAGGTTTGTTAGAAGGAGGAAGATTTCCAATGTTCACTCTCTCAGGTAATATCATTCCTCGCTCCCTTTTATTTTCAAATTGCTCTCATGTTTTGCTCATTGCGCATCTTTTACATTGAGGACAATGCAAGATTTGGTTGGGGGGTGTAGGACCGCTTGGATGAATCCAGCATTTTGCAACATCTCAAGCAATTATGTGGAAATTTTTCGATTTTTTTCAAAAATTTGAAACTCTTTTGGAAAACATTGGTTCTATGCATTCGAGTTGATATGAGCATAAGAGGAGGAGATATGAAGTGTATAAGGCTGGATGTCTGGAATCTCTCATTGCATAATGGTTTTATATGTGAACTCCCCTATTTTTGTGATTGATAGAAAATCTGAACACTTTTACACCTAGTTCACATTACACGATTTTCATGAGTTGAAGGGATTATGTGATTTAGGGATGAGTTAGACTTTGAATTAAGGTATTGAGAAATCAGGCCGGGGTACTTTGTCCATCCTTGTCCATGGGAAAATAATGAAAGATATGGATTTCTAAAAATCCTATCTAATTTAAAAAGAAAAAGGAAAAGGAAGGATGAAATTGGGAATGTGGAAAAACGGTGGAAAATTCCGATTAGGGCTACCTACTACCAGCCGGGGGATGGTCTACCCGTAAACAAAGCCGGAAATGGGACGTAGTGTGAAAGTCGTCGGAAGGACGGTAAGGCAAATTCCTGTCATTGGCTTGATGTGGCTCTATGTACCTTGAGTTCTATAGTCTAGTTGATCTATGAAGAAGATAATCCTAGAAACTCGTGGAATGAATTTTCACTACCCACATTAGGATGAATTTGTTCAATTCCCTCTATTTATCAACCAATCAGTGGGAATCTCATATGAATGCCTATTATGTCTTGAGGATTTATGGTGCCAACCTTTGACGCCTAATCTTTCTGAATCTTACACTTATGAACCCTGGAATGTATAGAAGGATGGTTTCTGAAAGAGAGTTGAGTCTGAAGAATGAGATTAGCTTCACGCATGTTTTGCTCGGGACTAGCAAAATGCTGGTTGGGGGGTGTGTTGAGCTCTTAATTGTGCATATTCTAACCCCAATTCATCACTCATTGTGCAAGGTTTGTATGGTTTGTAAGCTAATTCAATGCATGTTTTGTGACTACAGGATTGAGGGTGGACTCTACTCAATTGAAGACATAAAGAGCTCACTTGGGATCATTCGGGTGAATAAAGTTTGAGGATCAAAGAAGAAAAGAAAGCAGAAGAAAGAAAAGAAAAATACAAAAAGAAAAGAGGGCTGACCGGTCGTGACTGGTCGGCCAAGGAAGCCAGACCGGTCAGTGACCGGTCAGCCATGCATGTTTGGAGATATTGAGGACGTCCGACCGGTCATGACCGGTCGGATAGGATTGCTGGAACATCAATGGACAAGGCTTCTAGGACTTCACTAGGACCGACCGGTCATGACCGGTCGGTCATTACTACTGGATGAGGAGAAAAAAAATACATCCGACCGGTCATGACCGGTCGGAATTGCTTGCTGGACTGATGTTCTATATGGCCCGACCGGTCATGACCGGTCGGCCATGCGTACTGAGTTAGAACTTTCTAATTTCTTCCCGAAATTCTCTGCGCTGCGTAAGTGTTACGCAAATTTCCGATTCTTCCGACGCTGTGGAGCCTCCAGACTATAAGAGGACACCTAGGGATCATTCCTGGGGTATCCTTGAAGGCTTGAAGCGAGGTTGGAGACTGTGGAAGTGGAGATTGGAGTTTCACAACTCCTTTTGGTTTGCTTTGCTGTTTTCATGCTTTTAGGAGTTGTTTCATGTTTCCTTGGATCATGAGCAGCTAAACCTCTTAGCTAGGGCTAAGAGGTGAAGCTTGTAGTGTATCCAAGATGTTTTAATTCGTAGTTAAGTGGTTTTCAGTTTGGAATTCATGATTATGAACTAAGGTTTGAAGTTTATACAAGTTTTTAAGTAATTTCTCTTAGTCTTGTGATGACTCATGGATGTTTAGATGAATTACTTATCTTCTTATTTGGTTTGCAACGGTCTAGACCTGTATGATCTGAGGAATCGGAGTGCGCTCTAGCACTAAGCTCTTCATGAAGGGACTTCATGCCAAAGTTCTATTTTAGTTGATTTTCTGGAATATGTATGGACTGTGCATATAATTTGAATCCAGTTCAAATCATGATCTAGCCTTGTCTTGTGAGAAGACTTGAGGACGGTTATGATTGGGAATTGGACCTATAGAAAAGGTGAATGACCTATGCAATGAGCATGCTCAGATCAGCCTAGAGTTGAGTGAACTTTATGCACAGAACTTACATGTTACAGACCTCTGGTTTAACAGTTCTATCATCCGACTAGATAGACCTGACTGGTGATTCTAGTTGAGAGAATGGGAAACCACAGCGGATTGAACATCGAGGATTGCTGCAAGTGGATCCTCGAACCCCTAGTGCCTTCTTATACTTAATTACATTCAATTTAGCTTAAACTGTTAATCACATACGTTCTATTCAGACTTTGATTGATAGCTTCAATAGAAACTTGTGGATGAGTTTGTGACATCCTACATAAGTCCCTGTGGATCGACCTCGGTTTTACCGAGATTATTACTACATCGCAACCCTACACTTGGGGAAGCGAACATTATTACAAAATTACAGGAGCAATTTACGGCAACGGGCCAGCTATATTTGGGGGGAAAAATATTTCAAGTGAGGTGTTGTGCTAACATCCTTAACTTGATTATACAGGATGAATTAAAAACTATCGACAACACGATAGATAATATACGAGAGAGTGTAAAATTCATAAGAGGGTCACCGTCAAGATTGCATGTGTGGAATGAAATCATCTAGCATTTGAATATAAAGTCTCAGAAGACGTTGAAGCTAGATGTATGCACATGTTGGAATTCAACTTATGACTTGTTGGACACATCTTTAGAATTGAGACTTGCATTCCTGCAATATGCTGAACGTGATACAAGTTATCAATGGTTGCCATCTACTAAAGACTGGGCCAAGGCTGTAGAGGTACATAAATTCCTTAAAGTTTTTTATTAAGCTACAATTTTTTTTTCAAGGAATAAGTATCCTGGAACAAATTTATTTCCTCTAGAAATTTGAAAGATTAAAGATATGTTACAAAAACATACATATGATGGTCCCATTTTTTCCAAATGATGGCATCAGGAATGAAATCTAAGTTTAACAAATATTAGTCCGAGTGTGGTATATTAATGTCGATTGCAGTTGTCCTTGATCCCCGTTATAAGATGATTTTAGTTTAATACAGCTTCTAGAAGATATATCCTTACAATAGAGTTGGTATAGAGACCTCCAAAGTTCGAGATGTAATTGAGGAGCTCTACAATTATTATGTTACTCTTATGGCTGAAAGAAGAACAAACAAGTCAAAAGTTGATTCTCAGGCTGGTAGTGGTATCGCCCATGCAGATTATTCAGACGATGATTTTATGTCATTTGCAGCAGTACAACAACAAATACAGGAGAACACAAGTGAATCTGCATTGGAGTTGTATCTTAAGAATCCAATCCTAATGAGTCCAAGTTCAGATTTCCAAGTTTTGAATTGGTGAAAATTAAGGGATGGAGAATTAAAATACGGAGTATTACCGATGATGGCACGAGATATAATATTTATTCCAATTTCAACCATGGCATTAGAATCAGCCTTTAGCACGGGGAGCAGAGTTGTCAACAAGTATCGAAGTTCTCTGACACAAAAAAACAGTTGAAGCCCTGCTATGTGCACAAGATTGACTCTGACCAGTTTGGGGAGGTAGTAGTTTTGATGGTGATGATGGCGATGATGAGGATGATGAGGAAACTCAAGATGAGACGCTACAATGATGGATGAGTCCATTTTATCTTGTATTATTCATTTATATCGTGAACTTATGTGTTCTTTTTGGACTATATTTTATATTTAAGTTTACATGCTTTTATTGTGAAATTTGCTTTACTCTTTTTTATAAGCATATGAGTTGTTAAATGAACTACTAGAAATGTTGTTAAATGAACCATTGTCCGACATTTAAGATTATGGAACCCAAGTTCACTCTCCTAGTTCCGAAACAACCAAAATTCAGTGTCTCTTATGTGAGAAAAAAATTTATAAATAGAAATCATCGACTGAAGCTACATTTAACATGTCGAGAAGGAGATGCAGCGAAATGTAGCAAAGCATCAGATGAATTTCAACATTTATTCCAAGCAATCCTTGACTCCAACAAAAAGTTTTCCAATCCCTCCACTACTCCAAACACAATAAGTCATAGAAGATATGTTAATAGGCCGATTATTATTGATGACAGTGGCGTCAAACTAGGCATTATGGCTAAAAGGTTTAATAGGTGAACTCGGGTTGAAGTAGGAGGCGATTCGATTGCATTACGACATAACGTTATCCATCTAGCGATGAATCAGGTGTATCATGCTATTAAGCACATCGACGTAAGGTTCCACAAGCTAAGGGAGCTCATTACTTTAGAAAAGATTTATTCAGAAGATTCATATGGATGAGAATGTCGCAAATATGTTGATAAAGCTGGTGACCACAGAGTAAGTACTGCTTGGGTTTAATCAATCTCACTAGCCATTGATGAGATTGGGTACCCTTACAAAGGGGTGAAGATGAAGCTGTGTTCCAGGTGGAGGGATCCAGGGAGCGGTCTACGCTCAAGGTGAAGGCTAGCATGGGAGATCTTTAAGGTGACTTGACAGAATACAAGTCAAGGTGGAGATTGTTAATTGCACAAGATACCTTGAATTCTTCTCTAGTGCAGTTCAATCGACGAAGGAATCCTTTAGTAAACCGAAACTTGATGTGTTGTTTCATGGTCGACCGAGAGTCTCTATCCATATCTTGGTCGACCAAAGGTGTGACTAAGGTTTTGCGTGGATTTGCACAAATTGTGGTGTTTAAGTCCAGTTTAGATTTAGACTTTGATAATACAGTTCTTTTCTCTCAAGGGGCAAGGATTTTGCCAAGGGGGAGGTTTTCTACACCTATAAGGACTTGGAAAGGGATTTTTTCAAGGGATATAGGGTTTCTTAGAGGTGTGCATTGCAAGGGGAGATCATGTACATTTGTAATTGAAGAAGGTGAGGTCTAAGGTTTTTATTATAGTGGATCTTCATCGCTTTGTGTCGTAGTTTTTTCCCGTAAGGGTTTTTCCACGTTAAATCGCTTATGTTCAATGGTTGATTGCTTTATTATTTGGTTATTCTACTTTATTTGATTATTCTATCTTTGTTGAACGTGCTTCCATAAATCACACAGATTGACAGTATTATTAGATCCAAACTTCTAACACCTAGGGTTGCTTCGAATTTGTTGTTGTTGAGGATTAGAAGTGGTTTAGTCACAACACAAAAACTTATCTTTTATTTATTTATTTATTTAGACACACACACTCACACCCCACACACACCCACTCACCACAGGCACTCTGGCTTTTTTTTCCATAGTGGGTACTTAAAACCCATGACCTCATGTTGAAACTCTTATGAGTCTACCATTGAGGCATGAGTAAGGACCCAAAAGCTCATTAGGTAATCACTATAGTGACACAAATGTCATTATTGACATGAGAATTTATCAAGAGATTTTCAGATTTCGACATTTTTTGGGCAATGATATTAGGAAAATGTCACCCGAAGTAAAATCTAAAATATATTTACTACAAATTAATATATGATTTTTATTTAGGAATAAATGATATATAATTTCTCAATATATGATCAAGATAAGGAGACCTAATTTCGCCAGCAATCTTCATCTTTGCAGCGGAAGCGTTGAGTCATGGTCTTAAAAGCCTTTTCCTTTCAGGAGCTTGTAGGCCATACCACCTCTTGAGGGGTTGCCCACTTATTTCCCATCTCCTTTTCACTGATGACACGATCTTATTTCTCAATGGTAGGTTATCCTCTATTTGGGCAATGATATAGTTCCTATCTAGGTACGAGAATGACTCAGGATAAAGAATCAATGCTTCTAAGAGTTGTTTCATTCTTCAAAAGAGCGCGAACGTGTCTAGAGGAAACAATATTGGTTAACTTATGGGATTCTCCCAACAAAAGCCAGCAAGGTAACAAGTTCGTTAAAGGACACAACAACGGGATTCCACCCAACAAAGCCCACAAGGTACATTGATAAACGAGGATGGCGAGTCTCGACTAAATTCCATTTGATCCAGTACAAGGTGGAAAATAATTTGAGGTACAAATTAGGTATATATCACGCCTATATGAATCACAAACGGGGTAGTCGGGCCTAATGAGTCAACCCACACTTGCTCATAATCACTATGAATATCACAATGGATTTCGGTTGCCAGGATTTGTGATTCTAAATATTTTAATAGATTAACACTGGTGAATTACACTAAGCATATGATAACACGTATTCATGTGTAATCTAAGGGGTATGCATCACATTCGAGTATTTGAGCATCTTAGGGAGTGCGCGTGTGTGATCTAACTTAATCAAGGATCTCTCATGATAGGCGATCATATACAAGATTCTAACCATATTATGGAATCTAAAAAAGTAGCCCTAATTTAACACATGTGAAATAAAATACAAGGGATATCACCTAATTCATGGATTACTTAGCATAACTAATCAAGTATTAAGACTATTGCGAGACCAAAAATATTGCCGGAAAGCTTGAAGGGAAGACTCTTACCTTAGGGTCAAAATCTTTCAGCTCCTATATGGCTCAGTCATAGGAAATTTGGGGAAAATGGCTCTAAACCCTAAATCATTGGCAATCCCATCATTAATTAGCTTGATTCCAAGCTAATTAAACTTTTGATTAGGATTTAAGGGTTTTACCTATCTCGATTGGGGAACTCCCACCTCGATTCGATGAATCAATGCCTGGGACCGACGCACAATCGACGCCCACATGAAGTCATTCTCGACTACTACTCACGGACAAGAATGGGCTGTCGTAACTGACTGTGGGGACCACAAACCCTAATACAATCAAACCTTAACATAAAAAACCCTAAAATTTGGATGGAAAATAGGGATTCGTACCCAAATCGCTCTAATGTTGTTAGGAATTATGGAAGGACGTGCATGCATAGTAGGAAGTGCATCTACCCAATTAATCAAAAGATTCTACGATTGCGGGAAGATGCAGGATGGTTGCACTACCCGGATCTGGCGAAAGATGGCTCGGTGCAGCGATTGCACCCTATCTCCCAAGCTCACATTCATCTCTCCATTTCTCCCCCTCTCACCTAGGCACTCCATTTCCTAAACTCGGGAAATGAAAGAAAGGGCAAATGCCCTATTTATAGCCCTACTTGAAAATTTGGTGGTTGTATGTAACGCCCCGGTTTTTCAGGGCTCGAGTAATAAACCCATGCTCTGAAAAGCCCGAGTGTAAAGACTATTAATCATCATTTATCAATATCTTTGTAATCCAAATACGAGAGATAGATAGGATCCCACAAAGCAAAATCATCATATCAGAGCGGAAGTAAAGTAATGCCCATAAGGCTTATACAAATCCAATGTTCCAAAAGTAACGAACAAAAAGAAAAGTAAACTAATCATCAAGGGCCGCCATCTGGTCCAGCTCCTCCTGGGACAGGTACGGCCATTTGTCTCTAATGTCCGCCTTAGGCTCTACCTCAACTGGAACAGTGACATCCTCTCCATCATCTGCACCATCTGATATATTTTGACAACGTCAATCGTTGTCATAGTGAGGCAACACCCTCCAAGATTCCCATGTACATAATACAAGACAATTATCCTAAAAGCAAATGTAAATAATCATAGGAAACAGGTAACAAGTATCCAACACATATCACAATTTTAATGTTACTTTTAAATCTTGTTAGTGCATGAATGCATGCACATGTTCTTCAGCCTGGGGATGTATCCAGCTGGTGAGGGTCGAGCCGACAGTAACTCGGTTAATCACCAAAGTTACCCGCAATGCAATGCTTATCAACCAAGAATAGTGTGACTCGTCGTCAACACATCCACAAATGCAATGCGATGGATGATTACCCAGCCGTCATTAGTCCATTTGGTAATTTAACAATATACTCGCGGACACTATGGGGGATGTGCACAATCCAGCATAGGCCGACGGCTCGGGCATAGCATCCCAAAACACCATCCCCGGCCCACGAGAGGAATAATCATAGGTTTAACTCCCATTCCTTTCTAATTAATATACTACAACTCAATATCAATATAACTTGCAAGACAGTATCAATATTTATCATAATGCCCATATTTTCTAACATTTATCATTCAAACGAAATTTACTTTCATGCCAACATAATTCATAAGATTATAGCATCCACTTCATAACTAAAATTAACGCACATGTGAAATATTTAACATGTTCCATTTAAAAATCAAATTTAATTCAAATAAACTTTTTGAATCCAACAAGAGAACACTACTATATTTTCTTCAAGTTATTTATACATTTCAATAGTGGTGCTATCAACATACCTTGTAACAAAACAATTATGAATATAATCAATATTCAATGAAAATAGGGGAAGCTTGAAGGGTGAGGGACCTCACCTCAAGTAGAATCACTCTTGTTAAAAGACAGCAATAAGAAGAAATTGAGAACAACTCCCCAAATCCTACAATAATTCATAATTCTCATAAATAACTTAACCATTCCATGATGGACATTATAAACCAATATTAAGAGGTGGACTCTCCTCAGGTTGCACTAACTTAGCTCTACCCCAAACAATTTGGTTTCCATTCAAGAGACTAGAGTTCTATACTTAGTTTCAGATTTGAATTTTAATCAAATAAGGTTGTAAAAAAAAATCTCATGGCCATTAAATCTGATGCCAGCCCTAGGTATCAACCCATACCTCAATCATGAATGGTAACACAAAACATTTGAATCAATGCAACTCAGTGGTTAACTGAGTTCCACCAACTCAAATCAATAAATCACTGATTAAGGAGATAGCTTCAGTCATCACATAAACAGACTACACAGCCCTACACCCACTAATCCTTGATTGGTTAGAGGACTTACCTGGTGAATCAGTTGAAGCAGTCAATTAATAGCCTCACAATAGATAGATCTGAGTCAACTCGGAATAGATCTTGTCCTAAATGGAGCAACAACACAGAAATGTGTAGAATCCACAGCAATCACAAACTTGCTAGACTCAACCTTACAGCATTCAAACTAGATTAAATTCTGATGAACAAAAGGATCTCCAACTGATTGCTCCAAATCTGAAAGCAACAGCCAAACGAGATTGATTGATCATCACTTCACGAAGGATATTCAGCAGGGGAAAAATCTCTTTAATCAGATCTTGCTGAACTACAATGGAAACAAGGGTGATGCTCGAACATCACCGAGATTTACTAATCTAACATCTGACTGCTATAGATCTAGAAGAATGAAAACTATATCAGACTTACCTGTTTTAAGCTGCTGGAAGAAGAAGACCACACCAACTCAAACTGATCCCGAATTTGGGAGTTTTTTCTTCAATCCAACTCTGACGGATGAGTTGATTCAGCTCTTCAAGGCTTGTGGAGATGGCCAGTTGAACTCCCATAAATCAAGCCCTGCTGAGATGCTGATTCGAAAATCCCAATCTAATGAAGTCTACCATCAGATGAACAGAGAACCTCGATCTAAGCACTGGACTAGATCACAGTCCCTTGGAGCAGGAAGAAGAAGATAAATGGGGGAAAAGAGTAATGAAACTAGGATTTCAGATCTGTTTCTCAACAAAAGAAAAAGGAAGAAAGAACATTCCAGTTCTTTTTATAGCCATTAGCAATCCGCGTGAAATGGGTATGGACGGCTAGAATTCCACTAAAACTCTTCCCAACATATTGTTATGGACGGCCAAGATACATTTTTGAGCATCGGACGCGGATTGCTCACCTGGCAAATGTGATTTTGAAAACCAAGACAAACAGTCTGCCCTTGGCTAGAAATCCACTGAAACACGATGACTCCCCATCAGAGAAAACCACATGATTAGACAAAACCCTCCACGCTCTAAAGAATAGACGGATTGGATTAACAATAGGTGGGCCACAACGATCTGGATCTGGTGTTGAAGGCTCTGTTGGAAGCACAACTGCTGTTTGGACAGACCGACTTTAGTCTCAGATTGTAGCTGTCCTGATGAGAAGTAGAGGCAATCCTCACCATACGTGAGACCAGTAACCACACCCGAAATACATAGACGGTCTGGATTGATCTAAGCTACACTACAGGTGGGCCACGCGGCTGACAAAAATGGACAGCGGTCGTCCTCTTGGCGGAAATAAAAAAAAGAAGAAGAAGAAATCTCCTTTTTAGGGAAATCGGGTCAGCGTAGGCTGACCCATAACTAGAGTATGGTGCACGGCATGTGTACATGTAATTTGATACACACGCCCACCAAAAGTGTGGGCCCCACTTATTAAAAGTATAATCCACACCATCCAATCATAACTGTGGATGTGTTTATGGTTGATGACCCACACTAAAACCATTCCATCAATCAGGTGGGCCGCACACATTGTTTAAACTAATAATAAAATATTTATTTTTATTTTTATTTTTATTTATAAAAAAAATAACACTAAAGTGTATGCCAAATAGGGGTATTACAGTCTACCCCCCTAACAAAAATTTCGTCCTCGAAATTACCTGCATGATGATATCAAAATAATTGTGGGTATTTATCCTTCATCCCAGCTTCCCTTTCCCAAGTTGCTTCATCTTCTCCATGGCGGGACCATAGTACTTTGACTAGAGGAATAACCTTAGTCCGGAGAACTTGCTCTTTACGGTCTAATATTCGAACTGGTTCTTCCACATAAGTGGCATCATCTCTCAACTCAATATGCTCCCAATGTATAATGTGTGAAGGATCAGGCTCATACTTCCTCAACATCGAGAC
The DNA here is from genome assembly GCA_003013855.2 of Liriodendron chinense. NCBI lineage: Eukaryota > Viridiplantae > Streptophyta > Magnoliopsida > Magnoliales > Magnoliaceae > Liriodendron > Liriodendron chinense. The sequence continues at coordinate 19,518 of PVNU02000946.1, read as the reverse complement.
ATGAAATACATTATGAATATAAGCCAAGTTTGGAGGTAATGCCAAACGATATGCAACTGTACCCACGCGCTCTAAGATCTCGAAGGGTCCAATATACCGAGGAGAGAGCTTCCCTTTCTTTCCAAATCGCATAACACCTTTCATGGGCGAAACTTTCAGAAACACATGATCCTTGACTGCAAACTCTAAGTCTCGGCGACGGTTGTCTGCATAGCTCTTCTGTCTACTCTGTGCCACCCGGAGATGTTTCTGAATCACACCAATCTTCTCTGATGTAACCTGAATAAGCTCAGGGCCCAATAAACTCCTCTCACCAATCTCGGCCCAACAGTGCGGTGCTCTGCATGGTCGACCATATAATGCTTCAAATGGAGCCATACCAGTACTTGCTTGATAACTATTGTTATAAGCAAACTCTGCAAGAGCCAAATGATCATCCCAATTCCCTCTGAAATCCAATACACAAGCCCTCAACATGTCTTCAAGAATCTGATTGACCCTTTCTGTTTGACCATCCGTCTGAGGGTGAAAAGCCGTACTGTACTTTAGAGTTGTGCCCAACTCTTCCTGTAGTCTCCTCCAGAAAGCAGAAGTAAACCTGGAATCTCGATCAGAAATAATCTCACGCGGAACCCCAAATGATCGAACAACCTCCTGAATGTATAACCTTGCCAAATCATCTGCTGAGTCAGATATACGAATCAGCAAAAATCGTGCAGTCTTCGTCAATCTGTCGACAATCACCCAAATAGAGTCATGCTTCTTCTGAGTTCTAGGAAACCCAGTGATAAAATCCATAGTGATACAATCCCATTTCCACTCTGCCAACGGTAACGGCTGTAACAATCCTGGCGGTCTACGGTGTTCGGCTTTCACCTGCTGACATGTAAGACACCTTGCCACATAAGCTGCTATCTCTCGCTTCATATTTCTCCACCAATACTGACGTTTCACATCTCTGTACATCTTAGTACTACCTGGATGAATAACCATTCTAGATTTATGAGCTTCATCCAAAATTTCTCGTTTCAATTCGGAATTATTGGGCACACATAACCGGCCTTGATACCGAAGTTCACCATCTTTACCAATTCGCCATTCATAATTTTTCTCAGTTTTACATTTTTCCTTCCTCCTTTTGAATTCCTCGTCAAGATCCTGTGCCTCAATGACCTGTCGAACCAAAGTGGGTTCCACTAACAAATTTCCCGCAAGTGCATAAAAATCTTGTACAAATTCTATCATTTCCCACTCCTTAACCATTAAGGAGGCCATCATCACCTGCTTCTTTTTTCGGCTCAAAGCATCAGCTACAAGATTAGCCTTACCCGGGTGGTAAGACACTTCAAAATTAAAGTCCTTCATCGTTTCCATCCATCTTCGCTGTCTCATATTCAAGTCCTTCTGTGTAAAGATATACTTTAAACTTTGATGATCACAGAATAACTCAAATTTCTCTCCATACAAATAATGACGCCATATTTTCAAAGCAAATACCACAGCAGCAAGTTCCAGGTCGTGCGTCGGATAATTTTCTTCGTGTTTCTTCAACTGTCTTGAAGCGTAAGCAATAACTTTTCTGTTTTGCATCAAAACACAACCTAACCCTGTTCCAGATGCATCACTGTACACCACATACTTCGCACCCTCCTCTGGAAGTGTAAGTACTGGCGCTGAAGTCAACCTTGCTTTAAGCTCCTGAAATGCTTTTTCAGCATTTTCATTCCACACAAACTTGGCATTCTTCTTTGTCAACTGTGTCAACGGTCGTGCAATACGAGAAAATTCCTTGATGAACCGCCGATAATATCCTGCCATTCCCAGAAAGCTTCGAACTTCAGTAACCGTAGTAGGTTGTTCCCACTTCACCACAGCCTCAACTTTAGCTGGATCAACTGCAATACCCTCAGCCTTTACCACATGCCCAAGAAATTTCACTTCATCTTTCCAAAAATCACATTTTGACAGTTTTGCATACAACTGTTGTTCTTTTAATACTTGCAAAACTTTTCTCAAATGTTCTTCATGATCCATTCGAGTCTTTGAATAGATCAGTATATCATCTATGAAGACAATAACGAATCGATCTAAATACGGCATGAAGATACGATTCATTAGATCCATGAATACCGCCGGCGCATTTGTGAGTCCAAAGGGCATAACCAAGAACTCATAATGGCCATATCGAGTTCTAAATGCCGTCTTGGAAATGTCCACATCGCGGATTCTTAATTGATGATATCACGACCTTAAGTCAATCTTAGAAAAGAATTTTGCTCCCTTCAACTGATCAAAGAGATCATCAATTCGCGGCAATGGATATTTATTCTTCACAGTTACACTGTTCAATCGTCGATAGTCGATGCACAACCGAAAAGTTCCATCTTTTTTCTTCACAAACAAAACTGGCGCACCCCACGGAGAGACACTAGGTCTAATAAAACCTTGTTTCAACAAATCTTCAATTTGAGTCCGCAATTCTTCCATTTCACACGGAGACAATCTAAATTGGGACAAGGAAATTGGAGAAGTACCAGGCAGAAGTTCAATTGTGAAATCTATTTCCCTCCGAGGAGGTAATCCTGGTATATCTTGGAAAACTTCTGGGAATTCCTGTACAACGGAAATGGAGTCTACTGTGAGCTCATCTGACTTTTCCACATCTACAGCCATCAACCGATGAAATACTTCACACTTCCGTTTTCCTTGTAATACAATTGGGGTTTGGTTTGGAAGGGATATTCTGACTGTTTTAGTACCACAATCCAATACAGCTTGGACTTGAGACAACCAATCCATACCTAAAATGATATCATACTGCCTCATGTGCATTACTACCAAATCAACATATATTTCTTGATCCACCAACAATACAGGGCATGCTTTGCATATTTTGTTTGTTTCCGTTAGTTTTCCAGCAGGTGAGAGAACTGTGAGAGTGATATTTGTACGACTAACTTTTAACTCTAGTCGTTCAACTAAAGCATGCGCAACAAACGATAATGTAGCACCAGTATCAAATAAAATATACACCGGGGTTTCTTTGACAAATGCCGTACCTTCGATCGCTTTCAGTTCTGTCTCTTTAGATGTAGAAGCCTCCAAAGCATATACACGTGCAAGTCCACCCTTGGAAGGAGCTTGATATCTGATCGGCTGGGCTCGAATCATAGTTGGAGGTCTAGCTGCCACTTGATTCTGAGAAGAACGATTAGCTACTGGTGGAGTAATACCTTCATCGCGCATCTTCTGGTAGCAATATGGTGCAATATGGCCTGATTTCCCACAGTAATTGCACACCTTGACAGACTGTGTGGAATGAGCTATCTGTGGAGTGAACTTCATCCTCTTTTCTGTCGCAGAAGGGATAAAAGATGTCGTTCGGATTTTGTTTCCCACATCTCTGAAAGGAGCTCGAATTTTGGCCAGACGCTCAAAATCCTTTTCAACACGAATAGCCTTGTCCACAAGATCAGCAAAATCAGAGAAATCTGTCGCACATAGTCTCGACCGAATATTAGCACGAAGTCCCTCCTTGAATTTCTGAAATTTATATTCTGCATCACCAGCCACGCTTGGTGCATAACGGGACAGCTCAGCGAACCGCGCCTCATACTGAGAAACTGTCATACCTCCCTGTTCCAATTTCAGAAACTGTGAAATTTTCTCTTTCCGAAATGACTGAGGAAAATATTTGTCGTTGAATCTACGCTTGAACTCTTCCCATGTCCAACTGAAATTTTCTGGCACACTTCGCAGAACACCTTCCCACCATATATCAGCCTCTCCCTCTAGAACATAAGTAGCCAAAGCAACTTTCTGCTCATCAGAAACACCAAGTGGCCTCATCATTTTGACCAACTTGTTCAACCAATGCTCAGCTTGCACTGGGTCCGTCACTCCAGAAAATGTCGGGGGACGAAGGCGCTGAAATCTCTCAAACAGCTCTACCTCACGCATATCATCAGAACGTGGGGTCGGCACAGGCACATTCCGCCGAGGTGTAACCTCCTGATTAGGAATTGCTGTGTGGATAGTGCGCTGAAGACTCTCTAGCATTGCAGTGAATGCCATATGCTGTTGCTGCATCATAGCCGTGAAATGCCTCATCTCGTATGACGGCATTTCCTGCTGTGTACTACCCAGTGGAGTACTCTCATGAACCGGAGGCGGTGGAGGTGGAACAGAATGAGTCTTCTGTCCAGCAGTAGATCCTCCAGGCCTAACTGACGAATCTGGATCAAGATCGGCCCTCCCATCCTGAACATATTCCTCAGGTGGTGCCAGCATAAAAACCGACTTTGACTTAGAGTAGCGAGAGATCTTTGGAGCCATAATCCTACCAAAACAGGATTGTTATGGTCCATTTCATACCATCCTACAAATTATTTTAATATTTGCATGTAGTACCCCAACAATTATAACTTACAATCACAAATTTCAAAAATATACCAATAATATTATGTGGAAATATTGTAAAGAATTCCAAAGAGCCATTAGTGCTCATGTACCTAGAATTTCAATTTCTACATTCAAATGGCTATCCTACAAGTTTGTGGGAACTAAATTTGGTCTCTAATTCCCATGTTATTCTGAATCTAAAAAGGGATTTTAAGTACTTATAAAACATTGAAATCTGTATAAGTTCTTCCACAAAGCAGGTTTCATTTATCAAATCTAGCTCTGATACCAACTTGTAACGCCCCGGTTTTTCAGGGCTCGAGTAATAAACCCATGCTCTGAAAAGCCCGAGTGTAAAGACTATTAATCATCATTTATCAATATCTTTGTAATCCAAATACGAGAGATAGATAGGATCCCACAAAGCAAAATCATCATATCAGAGCGGAAGTAAAGTAATGCCCATAAGGCTTATACAAATCCAATGTTCCAAAAGTAACGAACAAAAAGAAAAGTAAACTAATCGTCAACACATCCACAAATGCAATGCGATGGATGATTACCCAGCCGTCATTAGTCCATTTGGTAATTTAACAATATACTCGCGGACACTATGGGGGATGTGCACAATCCAGCATAGGCCGACGGCTCGGGCATAGCATCCCAAAACACCATCCCCGGCCCACGAGAGGAATGATCATAGGTTTAACTCCCATTCCTTTCTAATTAATATACTACAACTCAATATCAATATAACTTGCAAGACAGTATCAATATTTATCATAATGCCCATATTTTCTAACATTTATCATTCAAACGAAATTTACTTTCATGCCAACATAATTCATAAGATTATAGCATCCACTTCATAACTAAAATTAACGCACATGTGAAATATTTAACATGTTCCATTTAAAAATCAAATTTAATTCAAATAAACTTTTTGAATCCAACAAGAGAACACTACTATATTTTCTTCAAGTTATTTATACATTTCAATAGTGGTGCTATCAACATACCTTGTAACAAAACAATTATGAATATAATCAATATTCAATGAAAATAGGGGAAGCTTGAAGGGTGAGGGACCTCACCTCAAGTAGAATCACTCTTGTTAAAAGACAGCAATAAGAAGAAATTGAGAACAACTCCCCAAATCCTACAATAATTCATAATTCTCATAAATAACTTAACCATTCCATGATGGACATTATAAACCAATATTAAGAGGTGGACTCTCCTCAGGTTGCACTAACTTAGCTCTACCCCAAACAATTTGGTTTCCATTCAAGAGACTAGAGTTCTATACTTAGTTTCAGATTTGAATTTTAATCAAATAAGGTTGTAAAAAAAAATCTCATGGCCATTAAATCTGATGCCAGCCCTAGGTATCAACCCATACCTCAATCATGAATGGTAACACAAAACATTTGAATCAATGCAACTCAGTGGTTAACTGAGTTCCACCAACTCAAATCAATAAATCACTGATTAAGGAGATAGCTTCAGTCATCACATAAACAGACTACACAGCCCTACACCCACTAATCCTTGATTGGTTAGAGGACTTACCTGGTGAATCAGTTGAAGCAGTCAATTAATAGCCTCACAATAGATAGATCTGAGTCAACTCGGAATAGATCTTGTCCTAAATGGAGCAACAACACAGAAATGTGTAGAATCCACAGCAATCACAAACTTGCTAGACTCAACCTTACAGCATTCAAACTAGATTAAATTCTGATGAACAAAAGGATCTCCAACTGATTGCTCCAAATCTGAAAGCAACAGCCAAACGAGATTGATTGATCATCACTTCACGAAGGATATTCAGCAGGGGAAAAATCTCTTTAATCAGATCTTGCTGAACTACAATGGAAACAAGGGTGATGCTCGAACATCACCGAGATTTACTAATCTAACATCTGACTGCTATAGATCTAGAAGAATGAAAACTATATCAGACTTACCTGTTTTAAGCTGCTGGAAGAAGAAGACCACACCAACTCAAACTGATCCCGAATTTGGGAGTTTTTTCTTCAATCCAACTCTGACGGATGAGTTGATTCAGCTCTTCAAGGCTTGTGGAGATGGCCAGTTGAACTCCCATAAATCAAGCCCTGCTGAGATGCTGATTCGAAAATCCCAATCTAATGAAGTCTACCATCAGATGAACAGAGAACCTCGATCTAAGCACTGGACTAGATCACAGTCCCTTGGAGCAGGAAGAAGAAGATAAATGGGGGAAAAGAGTAATGAAACTAGGATTTCAGATCTGTTTCTCAACAAAAGAAAAAGGAAGAAAGAACATTCCAGTTCTTTTTATAGCCATTAGCAATCCGCGTGAAATGGGTATGGACGGCTAGAATTCCACTAAAACTCTTCCCAACATATTGTTATGGACGGCCAAGATACATTTTTGAGCATCGGACGCGGATTGCTCACCTGGCAAATGTGATTTTGAAAACCAAGACAAACAGTCTGCCCTTGGCTAGAAATCCACTGAAACACGATGACTCCCCATCAGAGAAAACCACATGATTAGACAAAACCCTCCACGCTCTAAAAAATAGACGGATTGGATTAACAATAGGTGGGCCACAACGATCTGGATCTGGTGTTGAAGGCTCTGTTGGAAGCACAACTGCTGTTTGGACAGACCGACTTTAGTCTCAGATTGTAGCTGTCCTGATGAGAAGTAGAGGCAATCCTCACCATACGTGAGACCAGTAACCACACCCGAAATACATAGACGGTCTGGATTGATCTAAGCTACACTACAGGTGGGCCACGCGGCTGACAAAAATGGACAGCGGTCGTCCTCTTGGCGGAAATAAAAAAAAGAAGAAGAAGAAATCTCCTTTTTAGGGAAATCGGGTCAGCGTAGGCTGACCCATAACTAGAGTATGGTGCACGGCATGTGTACATGTAATTTGATACACACGCCCACCAAAAGTGTGGGCCCCACTTATTAAAAGTATAATCCACACCATCCAATCATAACTGTGGATGTGTTTATGGTTGATGACCCACACTAAAACCATTCCATCAATCAGGTGGGCCGCACACATTGTTTAAACTAATAATAAAATATTTATTTTTATTTTTATTTTTATTTATAAAAAAAATAACACTAAAGTGTATGCCAAATAGGGGTATTACAGTCTACCCCCCTAACAAAAATTTCGTCCTCGAAATTACCTGCATGATGATATCAAAATAATTGTGGGTATTTATCCTTCATCCCAGCTTCCCTTTCCCAAGTTGCTTCATCTTCTCCATGGCGGGACCATAGTACTTTGACTAGAGGAATAACCTTAGTCCGGAGAACTTGCTCTTTACGGTCCAATATTCGAACTGGTTCTTCCACATAAGTGGCATCATCTCTCAACTCAATATGCTCCCAATGTATAATGTGTGAAGGATCAGGCTCATACTTCCTCAACATCGAGACATGAAATACATTATGAATATAAGCCAAGTTTGGAGGTAATGCCAAACGATATGCAACTGTACCCACGCGCTCTAAGATCTCGAAGGGTCCAATATACCGAGGAGAGAGCTTCCCTTTCTTTCCAAATCGCATAACACCTTTCATGGGCGAAACTTTCAGAAACACATGATCCTTGACTGCAAACTCTAAGTCTCGGCGACGGTTGTCTGCATAGCTCTTCTGTCTACTCTGTGCCACCCGGAGATGTTTCTGAATCACACCAATCTTCTCTGATGTAACCTGAATAAGCTCAGGGCCCAATAAACTCCTCTCACCAATCTCGGCCCAACAGTGCGGTGCTCTGCATGGTCGACCATATAATGCTTCAAATGGAGCCATACCAGTACTTGCTTGATAACTATTGTTATAAGCAAACTCTGCAAGAGCCAAATGATCATCCCAATTCCCTCTGAAATCCAATACACAAGCCCTCAACATGTCTTCAAGAATCTGATTGACCCTTTCTGTTTGACCATCCGTCTGAGGGTGAAAAGCGGTACTGTACTTTAGAGTTGTGCCCAACTCTTCCTGTAGTCTCCTCCAGAAAGCAGAAGTAAACCTGGAATCTCGATCAGAAATAATCTCACGCGGAACCCCAAATGATCGAACAACCTCCTGAATGTATAACCTTGCCAAATCATCTGCTGAGTCAGATATACGAATCAGCAAAAATCGTGCAGTCTTCGTCAATCTGTCGACAATCACCCAAATAGAGTCATGCTTCTTCTGAGTTCTAGGAAACCCAGTGATAAAATCCATAGTGATACAATCCCATTTCCACTCTGCCAACGGTAACGGCTGTAACAATCCTGGCGGTCTACGGTGTTCGGCTTTCACCTGCTGACATGTAAGACACCTTGCCACATAAGCTGCTATCTCTCGCTTCATATTTCTCCACCAATACTGACGTTTCACATCTCTGTACATCTTAGTACTACCTGGATGAATAACCATTCTAGATTTATGAGCTTCATCCAAAATTTCTCGTTTCAATTCGGAATTATTGGGCACACATAACCGGCCTTGATACCGAAGTTCACCATCTTTACCAATTCGCCATTCATAATTTTTCTCAGTTTTACATTTTTCCTTCCTCCTTTTGAATTCCTCGTCAAGATCCTGTGCCTCAATGACCTGTCGAACCAAAGTGGGTTCCACTAACAAATTTCCCGCAAGTGCATAAAAATCTTGTACAAATTCTATCATTTCCCACTCCTTAACCATTAAGGAGGCCATCATCACCTGCTTCTTTTTTCGGCTCAAAGCATCAGCTACAAGATTAGCCTTACCCGGGTGGTAAGACACTTCAAAATTAAAGTCCTTCATCGTTTCCATCCATCTTCGCTGTCTCATATTCAAGTCCTTCTGTGTAAAGATATACTTTAAACTTTGATGATCACAGAATAACTCAAATTTCTCTCCATACAAATAATGACGCCATATTTTCAAAGCAAATACCACAGCAGCAAGTTCCAGGTCGTGCGTCGGATAATTTTCTTCGTGTTTCTTCAACTGTCTTGAAGCGTAAGCAATAACTTTTCTGTTTTGCATCAAAACACAACCTAACCCTGTTCCAGATGCATCACTGTACACCACATACTTCGCACCCTCCTCTGGAAGTGTAAGTACTGGCGCTGAAGTCAACCTTGCTTTAAGCTCCTGAAATGCTTTTTCAGCATTTTCATTCCACACAAACTTGGCATTCTTCTTTGTCAACTGTGTCAACGGTCGTGCAATACGAGAAAATTCCTTGATGAACCGCCGATAATATCCTGCCATTCCCAGAAAGCTTCGAACTTCAGTAACCGTAGTAGGTTGTTCCCACTTCACCACAGCCTCAACTTTAGCTGGATCAACTGCAATACCCTCAGCCTTTACCACATGCCCAAGAAATTTCACTTCATCTTTCCAAAAATCACATTTTGACAGTTTTGCATACAACTGTTGTTCTTTTAATACTTGCAAAACTTTTCTCAAATGTTCTTCATGATCCATTCGAGTCTTTGAATAGATCAGTATATCATCTATGAAGACAATAACGAATCGATCTAAATACGGCATGAAGATACGATTCATTAGATCCATGAATACCGCCGGCGCATTTGTGAGTCCAAAGGGCATAACCAAGAACTCATAATGGCCATATCGAGTTCTAAATGCCGTCTTGGAAATGTCCACATCGCGGATTCTTAATTGATGATATCCCGACCTTAAGTCAATCTTAGAAAAGAATTTTGCTCCCTTCAACTGATCAAAGAGATCATCAATTCGCGGCAATGGATATTTATTCTTCACAGTTACACTGTTCAATCGTCGATAGTCGATGCACAACCGAAAAGTTCCATCTTTTTTCTTCACAAACAAAACTGGCGCACCCCACGGAGAGACACTAGGTCTAATAAAACCTTGTTTCAACAAATCTTCAATTTGAGTCCGCAATTCTTCCATTTCACACGGAGACAATCTAAATTGGGACAAGGAAATTGGAGAAGTACCAGGCAGAAGTTCAATTGTGAAATCTATTTCCCTCCGAGGAGGTAATCCTGGTATATCTTGGAAAACTTCTGGGAATTCCTGTACAACGGAAATGGAGTCTACTGTGAGCTCATCTGACTTTTCCACATCTACAGCCATCAACCGATGAAATACTTCACACTTCCGTTTTCCTTGTAATACAATTGGGGTTTGGTTTGGAAGGGATATTCTGACTGTTTTAGTACCACAATCCAATACAGCTTGGACTTGAGACAACCAATCCATACCTAAAATGATATCATACTGCCTCATGTGCATTACTACCAAATCAACATATATTTCTTGATCCACCAACAATACAGGGCATGCTTTGCATATTTTGTTTGTTTCCGTTAGTTTTCCAGCAGGTGAGAGAACTGTGAGAGTGATATTTGTACGACTAACTTTTAACTCTAGTCGTTCAACTAAAGCATGCGCAACAAACGATAATGTAGCACCAGTATCAAATAAAATATACACCGGGGTTTCTTTGACAAATGCCGTACCTTCGATCGCTTTCAGTTCTGTCTCTTTAGATGTAGAAGCCTCCAAAGCATATACACGTGCAAGTCCACCCTTGGAAGGAGCTTGATATCTGATCGGCTGGGCTCGAATCATAGTTGGAGGTCTAGCTGCCACTTGATTCTGAGAAGAACGATTAGCTACTGGTGGAGTAATACCTTCATCGCGCATCTTCTGGTAGCAATATGGTGCAATATGGCCTGATTTCCCACAGTAATTGCACACCTTGACAGACTGTGTGGAATGAGCTATCTGTGGAGTGAACTTCATCCTCTTTTCTGTCGCAGAAGGGATAAAAGATGTCGTTCGGATTTTGTTTCCCACATCTCTGAAAGGAGCTCGAATTTTGGCCAGACGCTCAAAATCCTTTTCAACACGAATAGCCTTGTCCACAAGATCAGCAAAATCAGAGAAATCTGTCGCACATAGTCTCGACCGAATATTAGCACGAAGTCCCTCCTTGAATTTCTGAAATTTATATTCTGCATCACCAGCCACGCTTGGTGCATAACGGGACAGCTCAGCGAACCGCGCCTCATACTGAGAAACTGTCATACCTCCCTGTTCCAATTTCAGAAACTGTGAAATTTTCTCTTTCCGAAATGACTGAGGAAAATATTTGTCGTTGAATCTACGCTTGAACTCTTCCCATGTCCAACTGAAATTTTCTGGCACACTTCGCAGAACACCTTCCCACCATATATCAGCCTCTCCCTCTAGAACATAAGTAGCCAAAGCAACTTTCTGCTCATCAGAAACACCAAGTGGCCTCATCATTTTGACCAACTTGTTCAACCAATGCTCAGCTTGCACTGGGTCCGTCACTCCAGAAAATGTCGGGGGACGAAGGCGCTGAAATCTCTCAAACAGCTCTACCTCACGCATATCATCAGAACGTGGGGTCGGCACAGGCACATTCCGCCGAGGTGTAACCTCCTGATTAGGAATTGCTGTGTGGATAGTGCGCTGAAGACTCTCTAGCATTGCAGTGAATGCCATATGCTGTTGCTGCATCATAGCCGTGAAATGCCTCATCTCGTATGACGGCATTTCCTGCTGTGTACTACCCAGTGGAGTACTCTCATGAACCGGAGGCGGTGGAGGTGGAACAGAATGAGTCTTCTGTCCAGCAGTAGATCCTCCAGGCCTAACTGACGAATCTGGATCAAGATCGGCCCTCCCATCCTGAACATATTCCTCAGGTGGTGCCAGCATAAAAACCGACTTTGACTTAGAGTAGCGAGAGATCTTTGGAGCCATAATCCTACCAAAACAGGATTGTTATGGTCCATTTCATACCATCCTACAAATTATTTTAATATTTGCATGTAGTACCCCAACAATTATAACTTACAATCACAAATTTCAAAAATATACCAATAATATTATGTGGAAATATTGTAAAGAATTCCAAAGAGCCATTAGTGCTCATGTACCTAGAATTTCAATTTCTACATTCAAATGGCTATCCTACAAGTTTGTGGGAACTAAATTTGGTCTCTAATTCCCATGTTATTCTGAATCTAAAAAGGGATTTTAAGTACTTATAAAACATTGAAATCTGTATAAGTTCTTCCACAAAGCAGGTTTCATTTATCAAATCTAGCTCTGATACCAACTTGTAACGCCCCGGTTTTTCAGGGCTCGAGTAATAAACCCATGCTCTGAAAAGCCCGAGTGTAAAGACTATTAATCATCATTTATCAATATCTTTGTAATCCAAATACGAGAGATAGATAGGATCCCACAAAGCAAAATCATCATATCAGAGCGGAAGTAAAGTAATGCCCATAAGGCTTATACAAATCCAATGTTCCAAAAGTAACGAACAAAAAGAAAAGTAAACTAATCGTCAACACATCCACAAATGCAATGCGATGGATGATTACCCAGCCGTCATTAGTCCATTTGGTAATTTAACAATATACTCGCGGACACTATGGGGGATGTGCACAATCCAGCATAGGCCGACGGCTCGGGCATAGCATCCCAAAACACCATCCCCGGCCCACGAGAGGAATGATCATAGGTTTAACTCCCATTCCTTTCTAATTAATATACTACAACTCAATATCAATATAACTTGCAAGACAGTATCAATATTTATCATAATGCCCATATTTTCTAACATTTATCATTCAAACGAAATTTACTTTCATGCCAACATAATTCATAAGATTATAGCATCCACTTCATAACTAAAATTAACGCACATGTGAAATATTTAACATGTTCCATTTAAAAATCAAATTAATTCAAATAAACTTTTTGAATCCAACAAGAGAACACTACTATATTTTCTTCAAGTTATTTATACATTTCAATAGTGGTGCTATCAACATACCTTGTAACAAAACAATTATGAATATAATCAATATTCAATGAAAATAGGGGAAGCTTGAAGGGTGAGGGACCTCACCTCAAGTAGAATCACTCTTGTTAAAAGACAGCAATAAGAAGAAATTGAGAACAACTCCCCAAATCCTACAATAATTCATAATTCTCATAAATAACTTAACCATTCCATGATGGACATTATAAACCAATATTAAGAGGTGGACTCTCCTCAGGTTGCACTAACTTAGCTCTACCCCAAACAATTTGGTTTCCATTCAAGAGACTAGAGTTCTATACTTAGTTTCAGATTTGAATTTTAATCAAATAAGGTTGTAAAAAAAAATCTCATGGCCATTAAATCTGATGCCAGCCCTAGGTATCAACCCATACCTCAATCATGAATGGTAACACAAAACATTTGAATCAATGCAACTCAGTGGTTAACTGAGTTCCACCAACTCAAATCAATAAATCACTGATTAAGGAGATAGCTTCAGTCATCACATAAACAGACTACACAGCCCTACACCCACTAATCCTTGATTGGTTAGAGGACTTACCTGGTGAATCAGTTGAAGCAGTCAATTAATAGCCTCACAATAGATAGATCTGAGTCAACTCGGAATAGATCTTGTCCTAAATGGAGCAACAACACAGAAATGTGTAGAATCCACAGCAATCACAAACTTGCTAGACTCAACCTTACAGCATTCAAACTAGATTAAATTCTGATGAACAAAAGGATCTCCAACTGATTGCTCCAAATCTGAAAGCAACAGCCAAACGAGATTGATTGATCATCACTTCACGAAGGATATTCAGCAGGGGAAAAATCTCTTTAATCAGATCTTGCTGAACTACAATGGAAACAAGGGTGATGCTCGAACATCACCGAGATTTACTAATCTAACATCTGACTGCTATAGATCTAGAAGAATGAAAACTATATCAGACTTACCTGTTTTAAGCTGCTGGAAGAAGAAGACCACACCAACTCAAACTGATCCCGAATTTGGGAGTTTTTTCTTCAATCCAACTCTGACGGATGAGTTGATTCAGCTCTTCAAGGCTTGTGGAGATGGCCAGTTGAACTCCCATAAATCAAGCCCTGCTGAGATGCTGATTCGAAAATCCCAATCTAATGAAGTCTACCATCGGATGAACAGAGAACCTCGATCTAAGCACTGGACTAGATCACAGTCCCTTGGAGCAGGAAGAAGAAGATAAATGGGGGAAAAGAGTAATGAAACTAGGATTTCAGATCTGTTTCTCAACAAAAGAAAAAGGAAGAAAGAACATTCCAGTTCTTTTTATAGCCATTAGCAATCCGCGTGAAATGGGTATGGACGGCTAGAATTCCACTAAAACTCTTCCCAACATATTGTTATGGACGGCCAAGATACATTTTTGAGCATCGGACGCGGATTGCTCACCTGGCAAATGTGATTTTGAAAACCAAGACAAACAGTCTGCCCTTGGCTAGAAATCCACTGAAACACGATGACTCCCCATCAGAGAAAACCACATGATTAGACAAAACCCTCCACGCTCTAAAGAATAGACGGATTGGATTAACAATAGGTGGGCCACAACGATCTGGATCTGGTGTTGAAGGCTCTGTTGGAAGCACAACTGCTGTTTGGACAGACCGACTTTAGTCTCAGATTGTAGCTGTCCTGATGAGAAGTAGAGGCAATCCTCACCATACGTGAGACCAGTAACCACACCCGAAATACATAGACGGTCTGGATTGATCTAAGCTACACTACAGGTGGGCCACGCGGCTGACAAAAATGGACAGCGGTCGTCCTCTCGGCGGAAATAAAAAAAAGAAGAAGAAGAAATCTCCTTTTTAGGGAAATCGGGTCAGCGTAGGCTGACCCATAACTAGAGTATGGTGCACGGCATGTGTACATGTAATTTGATACACACGCCCACCAAAAGTGTGGGCCCCACTTATTAAAAGTATAATCCACACCATCCAATCATAACTGTGGATGTGTTTATGGTTGATGACCCACACTAAAACCATTCCATCAATCAGGTGGGCCGCACACATTGTTTAAACTAATAATAAAATATTTATTTTTATTTTTATTTTTATTTATAAAAAAAATAACACTAAAGTGTATGCCAAATAGGGGTATTACATTGTAAGTGTTATTGAAATTCGAGGGTTGTTGGTCAGACTAACAATAGTGGTGGTTGGATTGATAGGGACCGATAACCAATCAGTTGGACTGACATATACAAAACTTGTCTTGATTTTAGTGCTACTATAGTTGGTTGATCCGATGAAGCCTAAATTGGCCCTGAATTGGCCTGCTTCACTATTCTCAGGGTTAACCCTACGTGTTTTGCTGACCATTCGCTCATTTTGAGCAATTCATTCATTGCAAAGGGGTGAAGAAGATCTCAAATCTCATACTAAGGGGTCTAATGGATCGGGAGTTCAATGATTTGGGTCTCACGGGTACTTTTTTATGGAGAAAAATACCTTCATTCAGACCAACAAAAAAATTACACCCATTTGAGTGGGATCCCACAAAAAGGCCGGATCCCACCTATCATATGCCCCTAGACATAGCCCAACCTGCTTATTAGGCAAAACAAAGAAGAATACAACAAACCGAAAGGAAGGAGGCCTCAACCTGACTTGTGTCGAATCCTAACGTTTCCAACCCCTACCCTGTCAAGCACAAGTGCACCCCTTATAATCCTCGACATCTCGACCTGAGAACAGTAGATTCTATTTGGGAAACCGGCACTAGCCAGCTTTGGTAGCCCATCTGCCACCGAGTTCGCTTCACAGTAAATATGAGTAATTCTTAGGTTGAGATTGGAAAATTTCTGCTGAATCCTACCTAGGGAAAAATTCTTAGGTCCCGCGGGTACTATGGCATGGTGCAACCTGTTATGGTATGGGGTCCAACTGAGCCACAAGCTCCTAGGTTTAAGCTTTGGCTTGTGATCCCTAGGGTTTTATGTTTACACACACACATCGGCACATGCGGCTTTCTATTTTATATAAATTTCACCGATGAAACTCGAGGACATCCAATACTCGAGTATGGGAGGTTGGGATGTTACAATGCCTAATCTTAGGGCTCATTCCCTAAATTGAGCTAAGAAAAGTAAATGGATGAAGTGGATATATCATAAACATCATGTGGCCCTGAGAATGTTTCAGCACTAGACAATCAGTTTCCCACTCTTTCCTGTTCGTTTAGCCCACATGAGCATGAGCATTGCATCGACCTCATTTTTGGGCCTATGCCCTAAAATCAAATGGCCAATCGTATGGAAGGGCTGGATTTACAATTTTGGGCCCATGCCTTCAAATTATAAAAGGCAGGATAAGACTTGCTTTCCCGTACAACTAACCGTCCTATGGTACTGGAAAAAGCCACCTTGACTGGTGTCACCCGGGTAATACCTAATCCACTACTAATGAGGACACTTTTAAAAAGACTCCGATGTGGGTAGTGCAGAACCCACCACTAAGCTTTGTACTGTGTTGACCTGGCAAAGTTTTGTAGGCCTCACCGCGATATATGTATTATATTCACGCCATCCATCAATTTTGCTAGAGTTGAACTCCCTACATTGAATTTTTCCTAGGAGCTACAAAAGTTTTGGATCAAGCTAATGTTTGTGTTTTCCCTTCATCTAGGTTCGTGTGAACTTGTGAACCAGTTGGATGGGAATTAAACATCATGGTGGCATTTATGCTAAATCGCACTCCGTTAGAAGCAATGACTTAGATGATGCCATGTGGTAGTATGATCATATCGAAGATCTCTTTGGCTTTTCTAACAGCAGACAAAAATCAAAATTCCAAAAGTTATTAGTACATAAAAGGTAAATTCATTTAGCTACAATGAGGGTACACGTGTCACACATCTAGTATACAGGAGAAACACTGTAGTTCACCATAAAAGCCTCATGGCCAAGTTTAGATTGCATAACGTTACAACCAGCGATAAGTCCAGCCAATCCACTACAGTGGGTTGTGTGGTTCCTACAGCCAAAAATATCCAGGGCAAGGAATAGTGATTGAGCTAACATAGCAAGGATCTGCCCGAATTGTAATTGACCTTTTGTTAGTGCAATATAAGGTTTCTTTGTTGTTAAAAAAAAAAAAAAAAAAAAAAAAAAAAAAGAAAAAAAAAAAAAAAGAGAAGAAGCTAACATTGCCTAATATTGCAACTCATTATTTATGATCGTCTAATGAAATAGATGATTACCACGACACCATAATTCAAGAAAATTCTTGCCTGATATGATGTGCATGCAACTAATGGCCAACCCATGACTAATACCTAGCTGAGGTATCATTGTTTGGTAGGCCATGTCTATCCATAGGTCCTGACGAAGTCCACATTAGTGGACCCGGGGCGGGAATATCTACCAAGATCACTCCTTGCCACGGACTTCAAGGTTCTCCAAATGTAAATATTAGTCAACTGTTTGTATGGTCCACCATGAAAACCTTTTACATGGCTCACGTGGTGACATATCGTTGATCAAAACCATTCATTTATTCATACAACTAACTAGTAACCCATGATGTAAGAATCACACTGATCAGATGATCATAATGCTTTCAATGGCTCCAATTTATTACAACCGTCCGTTGTTTAGAGCCATAAATCACATGGTTAGATTTTCAAAACGGAATAAGTTTCTGCATGGAACATCAAGAGAATTGGAATAATTTTTTTTTTTTTTTTTTACATGAGCCATCAAGGGTGAAGCCAATCATATCAACGGTTTTGATCAATGAGTTTGGGCTCCACTTTTGACAACTGAAAGCTCAAAAGAACTGTACAAGTTCTAAGTTTATCAACCAGCTGGTCTCAGGTTCCAGACACACCAGCAGCACCTTTGGGTGCTTTCAGTCCGGTCGGGCCGGGTTCAGGCCATGTTGGGTTCGGTTGCGTTACGTTCGGTTTCAGGTGCTCAGGCTGGGTAGTGTTAAAAAAAACAAAAAAACTGTACAAGTTCTAAGTCCTAGTATTGCACAATGTGGACACGGATTTCCTACCGGTCCATCCGTTTTGTGAGCTAATTTTAAGACGTGCACAAAAATGAACAAGATCCGAGACGTTTATATGCCATCCATACTGTTCATGAGGTCATTCCTGCTGGTATGAGCTGAAAGCACAAACATTAGCCTGATTGAAAACTTATGTGGACCCACGAATATTTCAACTGTAGACGTTAATCCTCACATTTTCGGCCCACTCGAGTCTAGTCATAAAACGAATGGACGGGGTGGATTTCTCACAAACATCAAAGTGGCCCCAAACATAATAATGATATTGATTTTAGGAAGTTTTGGAAAACTGTCACGAAGGCTATTGGTTTCAGGCAACGTATACTTCTAGAATTTTAATAATTTTTCTAGAACTTAGAATGATTCGAAATTTTATATGATGAAATTATACTTGATAAGGAATCATTATAAAAATTATAAAAATAATTCAATTAAGAAAATCACTAAAAAATTGCACACAACTGACCCCTTGAAACTAAAATTTCTACAACGGTAAGTTGTCATTGAACCGAATGTATCTTTTTCATTTTAGAGTTTTAGTATTCAGTTTCTGCTTAAGAATTTTTCCTAATCATGTTACGAATCATCCTCGGTAATTAATGTAGGTTTTTATATTTTATTTATTTAATTATACATTGTAGTATTCTGGATAGTTTATAATTTAGTCACATAATTAAACTCTTGATTAGGGTGATTCGGACCGAATCAACCATTTTTGCTGATTGTGAATAAGACACACTCTGAACTTAGCTAATCCAAACCTTAATCATCATGCCCAAGAAATCTCGCCGCCTAGTGTATTTCAAAAATGTCCGGATTATCTTAACAAGCTCTCAACCGCTCGTTAGTGGGCCGTTAAAACTGAAGTTAAGGAAAATTATCCATCTTAGAAGGCTTAAAGACCCTCTCAAGATGTTAAAACCAAGACTATACACCCAATCGCTCACTTAGAGTCGAGAGGGTGGCACATGCGATGTGTGTATCTGCCCTGAGTTTTCCAAAACTTAAGTAAATTTTGTCCTTTTGAACTTACCCGAAATTGTGGCTTTCGAGCCGTTAGATTCTAATGAAACTTAGGATCCTCTTTTCAAACATTTTTCAGGGCATATCCCTAAAGTCGTGACCCCGATCAATGATCTATGACCGTTAAATACACATTGCATCGTATCCGTCGATCTCGCATCCGAAATGC
>PVNU02000945.1:0-67905 GCA_003013855.2 Liriodendron chinense | reverse complement strand
TTGAGATTCTAGCAGAGTTTGATGGATGGTACAGATATTTTGAAATCATGCAGATATTACATACTTGAAATGCAAGTAATTTAGATATGACCGTTCAAACTATGGGCCACATTTTAAATGCGGCATTGACCAAAACTTGCTCTTATTTGATCGTCTACCTATTGGATTAATTGGTGAAGATTTGTGATCAACAAGAGCTATGGGCCTCACCTGCACTATATTTTCTCCACTAACCAAGTCTTTTTATCCTTGCCTGACACCAAAGGCTATTCTTTTGATCCTAAAGGTGATCCATGCATGTGAACAATCTGACTAGATTGGTTAGTTTCTTTTTTTTTTTTTTGGTACACAATTACTCACACAACAGTGGGGTTGCCCTACAATGGGAACTCGAACCCATAACCTCGTCTTGAAACTCTTGTGAGTATACCACTGAGCCATAACCAAATAGGTTAGCTTTGGTGTGGAGTTTCATGACTTAAAAATTCAAGGATGATTGCAATCTGTCATTTGGTCACCTGCTACAAATGGACTGTCATTTTTTTTTTTACTTCTTTATTTAATTTTCCTGTGGAGTTTCATGACTTAAAAAAGTCAAAGATGATTGAGCATTAATCTAAGCCATAGGTTCACCTGCTATGAATGGACTATCATTTTTTTCCTTTTTTTTTTTTTCCTTTACTTTATTTAATTTTGCTGTGGAGTATCATGACTTGAAAGTCAAAGATGACTGAGCAATCTAAGCTATCCGTTCACCTGCTACAAATGGACTATCATTTTTACTTTTTTTTACTTCTTTATTTAATTAAGAGAAGAATTATACTCCAACCGATTGGACCAAAAGTTACCATCGCCCAGCAGATAACTTTCAAACTATCATGTGTGTATGACATCCAACATGTCCCATTGGTGAGCCACATCATGATGATCACCTCATACTCAAATCATCCCAATCCACTGATCAGTTGGCCACACCATAGAAAAATGTATAGCAGTTGAGAAATGAAAATACATGTGTAGTCCGGTTAATGAGTATTGGGGCTTGATTTTTACATAAGCTGTCCTTCATTGTCTCACACACGTCGTTACAAGTTGGAAGATACCCACTGGGTGTTGGGTTACTTATGGCCCAGCCAGTTGCAATTGAGACCTTCTCTTTAATTAATATAGCCTGATAAGGACTTCGTCAAGAGTAAAAAAAAAAAAAAATGACTAGGTCATGGAGCAAAAGCTTTCCTTATGGAGAAATGGCCAGTGCTCTAGAGAGCATTATAAGCTACATGATCCAATTTACATTGGGTTACTTGCAAAATCCAACTGATCAATCTGAACCGTCTATTCAGCTCAGCATCTACTTCACAATCTAAAAAGGTCCCACCTAAGGAATACCCTAGATTCTTCTAAAACAAAAAAGGATGATCATCCTATCCATTAGTTAAACTTTTATTTTAAAGATGTCCTTTTCCGAGACCATGATGGGTAGGTCCGAATTCCACAAAATTTATCTGTGAATCGGCTGTCAGAATGTTTCCAACAGTGTGACTTCAATTAGAGCTGGACGCAAACCAAGCCAGCTTGAAAAGCTCGGCTTGAGTGAAGCTCGTTTAAAGAAACAAACCAAGCTCCAACCAGGGTTGTAGTGGCTAGACTCGGCTCAGCTTGAAGCTTGAAGCTCAATTTGATTGGGCTCATAGATGTATACTGTTATCCACTTGATCTTTGGATCAGGGCTGTCAATGGGTCGGATTCGGAGCGGATAGTAGCTGATCTGAATCCGATCCGATTTGTGATCCGGGTGATCCGTATCCGACCCGAAATCCGACGGATCTCTAAACTTCTATCCGAAATCCGACCCGACAGAGATTCAGCCGATCCGACTCTGATCCGACCCGATCCGTCCGTCCACCATGGGCCCTACTGAACTGATGGTTTGCATCAGAGTGACGTACCTGGTTTGCTGTTGGTGGATGCCCCTCTCTCTCTCTCTCTCTCTCTCTCTCTCTCTCTCTCTCTCGTTCTCCCAGTGCGACAGCAGCTGGATATGTGGTTTAAAAAAAAAAAAAAACAGAAAAAAAAACGAAGAAGAAGACGTACCTGGTGGACGCCCCCCCTCTCTCTCTCTCTCTCTCTCTCTCATTCTCCCAGTGCGACAGGTAGCTGGGTTTTTTTTATATTTATTTTAAATCTAATCAGATCATTATCGGATCGGAGCGGGGGTCGCTCCGAATCCGACCCGATTAATAACAGATCACAGATTTTGATCCGTATCCGATCCGTTGATCCGATTAATGATCCAAATCCGGTTAAATCGGATCGATACGGATCGGATACGGATCAAGATCCGTGCCATTGACAGCCCTACTTTGGATATCATTTAATTTTGAGATCATGTCCTAAAATGACATGTAAAAGCAGATGGACAGCCTGGGGAGTACATACACATGACGATGTAGATAATACATAATACATATACATGAATGCACACAGTTTGTTGTGGTTTGGTCCACCTGACCTTTGGATATGATTTAATTTTGGATCATGTCTTAAAATGATACGTAAAAACCCATGGATGACATGGATGATACATATACATGACAGTAGGCCCACAGAGTTTACTTTGTACACTAAAGTACACTAAATTGGGATTCGAATTGGGCTGATGACCTCAACACCCTGTGTGGCTGGTGTCAAAGCTCTGTAGGTCCCACCATGAGATATGTGTTTTGGCTTGACTTGGCTTGGATATTTGGACCTAACAAAACCAAGTTGGTGTAATTTAGACCAAATCAAGCTCAAATAGTAGAGATAGGCTCAAAACTTGTCTTGTGTAAGCAAATTTGGGTCAAACATCGATTGGCTCAGCTCATGCACGTCTCTCATTTCAATGATGACTTATTAACACATAGGCTCCCATAATTGGGATAGTTTTTTTTTTTTTTTTTTTTGGAGTTAAATACATTACATGCATACAATTTCTGAGAGCAAGTGTACCTACAATCACTTGTACCCGCCGCATGATGAAGCTCCTACTGGAAATTCTTGGGCCCGTTTGGTTGGCATCTGGAAACCCGTTTCCAACTTAAAATCTGGATTCCAGTGGAATTCGATTTTAACTTGTGTGTTTGGTGGCAAATTCCAGTCAAACGGGATTCCGTCTGGAAACCTGGCCCGTTTGGGCACCATGGATTTGAGGAGAAAGGAGAAGAAACTGGTTGCTTTATTCTGTTTGGCACCATGGATTTGATGAGAGTGGATTTGAGAGCAATCCAGGAGAACTCGAAAATGCACTTTTAGCCATTTTTCAAATCCTCAAAAAATGGTGAGATTTGAGGAGAAATCCTCCCCAGCGTGGGACCCACTGTAATGTGTCCCTAAACTATGGGACCCAACATGATGTATATTTCCATCCAACTTGTTGATAAGGTCACAAAGACCTGGATGAAGGGACCACACAAATTTCAGTTTAATCCAAAACTTTTGTGCATCATAAAGGTCTCACTCTCCATTTTTTCTTGTTTTATGGTCCACTTTAGATGCTGATTTGCTTTATATTTTGGATCTTGGCATAAATGATCTGTAAAAATGGAAATATGAACGGCATGGATTTAAAAATCGAGGCTAATACGGTGGGCATATGGTGGGATTAAAATTTACACCATCCATTCCTTCATGTTTGATTTCTCTCCAAATCTTGGCTGCCAAACAGAAAATGTGGAATTGATGAGAATTCATATTATGGAATCCACTTCTCCTTACTTCTCCTCAAATCCATGGTGCCGAACGGGCCATAAATTGACCGGAACTGGAATCAGTGGAAATGGTGTGGGCAACTGTTTCTACGGAAGGTAAAAGAGGTGGAAGTGAGCGTCACCACCTCCATCTATGCGTTGTATTTTTATAATGTATGTGTTTTATATTCACACTGTCCATCAGTTTTGAGAGCTCAATTGAAGGCAATGGACAAAAAAATGAGGGCAGTTCTAAATCTCAAGTAGGCCGCACCATAGGAAAAAAGTGTTGATTGAATGTCCACCATTAAAAGCTTCCTAGGGCCCACTATAATGTTTATTTGCCATCCAACCTGGCCGTCTGTCTGCGGGACTACAATAGGCCATGGGTAAGGTTTCTCAGGTGGATCTGAAGCCCAAGTGGCCATACCACAAGCAACGGTTGGAAATGAATCTGAATTGCACCAATTTCAACCAAACAGCAAGTTCTGGATGAAACCTGGGTTCCACTCTAGTTTATGCAATTTTGGATTCCAACATTGGAATATACAACAGCTGAGACAATGATCTGGAAATCCCAACAGCCCTTTCAATGTTCCTGCCTCTAGCTGCAGATAGCTTGTCGGAGGTGAAGCACGCACTCTTCGTCTTGTTGATCCTTTGACCAGAGATGGCTTGAAATTTGGTCAAGAAATCATTCAGCACCCACAAAGAACTGCTGCTGCCATTCGAAAAGATAATAGTGTCGTGAGTGTACAGCAAGTGGGTGACCAAAGGACAACTCCTATTCACCATAAATGACTGGCAGAACCTTCTTTCAAACAGCCTCCTTAAACCTCTGCTAAATACTTCTGCAGCAATGATGAAAAGCCCAGGCGAGATGGGATCGATTCCCCCTTCTCAGCCACGTGATGATTTAAAATAGCCACAAACGGCTCCATTGATGAGCACAAAAAATCAGTTATTGGACCAACACTTTTCCACTAGCTGCACCGGCTCCCTTTTGAAGTCTAATTTAAGTAGGACCGCTTGGAGAAAGTCCCAAGTCACCGGATCATATGCCTTTTCCAAGTCGAGATTCAGTATAATGTTGCCTACCTCTTACTTTTCTACTAATATCCCTATACAACTCTTGGACAAGAGCTATGTTTTCTGCTATTGAATGCCCCTAAACGAAAGCTCCCTGCTCTTCTGAGATGATCTTAGGAAGTAACAGGTTCAACCTAATCGAAATAACTTCAGAAAAAATCTTATATATACAAATACATAAGCTAATAGGTCGATAGTAAAAAAACTTTGCTGGGGATGTGGTCTTTGGTACAAGACAAATGAGGGACGAAGTAAAAGCTCAAGGAATATCCCCTCCTGTGAAAAGAAACTATACCGTTTTGAGGATATCAATGCCCACTATATCCCAATAAGAAGAGTAAAAAGGTCCTGAGAACCCATCAGGACCTAGCATGATGTCTTTGGAATAGCCTCCATCGCTTGCCTAACCTCATCCAAATTGGGCTTCACAAGAAGACGCAAATTATCCTCCGCCGACGCACATTCAGGAACGAGTCATAAAAATGCCCCACAGTCTCTCAGGCTTCAGCTTCGAACATAAGAAGAGAAGTACCTAATAGCACCGTTTTAATCCGGTCCAGATATGAAGTTTTCTCACTGTTATTGAGTTGAATCTCATGAATGGAAGCTTTCCTAGCTCGCTCACAAGAAGAATTGAAGAAAAATTGTGCTTCGATCGCCTTCTTCTAGCCACTTATTTCTAGATTTCTGCTTCTAGAAAATCTCCTCCATGAGCTCTAGTTTAGCTAGATCGTCCTTAGCAACGTTAAGAGTGGATAAATTTTGCACCTCAGGATCAGCTCAAACTCTCTCTTCAGCTTGAATCACCTCTTGTAAGCCCTTTCATCTGTTGGGATACATTCCAAAAAACATCTTTATTCCATGTTTTGATTGCCTGTTTAAGATGCTTTAGCTTGGCAAGAGGGGAGAACAAAGGATTCTCCCAGCTACCAGCCACTGGAGACTCCTAGACAGACTTCATCAACTGCCTGAATCTATCATGCAAAAGCCACATACTTTGCTAAACGAGAAGGTTTCTGAAAAGGAGTTGCCTAGGGGAGAGAAAGAGAGGGCATGATCTGAACCAACCTTGGGCATAGGCATTACATGGAACGTAGAGAATTTGTTAAGCCAATCTACATTGCATAGAACCCAGTCTAACCTTGCCCAAACCTGAGCTATGCCTGCCTGATTGTTGCTCCAGGTGAATCGATTCCCTGAATAGCCCGCATCCACCTGGCCAACACGATTAATCATATTCTTGAAATCATCGCTGCCAACTCCAACATGCTGCCTTCTACCGATCCTTTCCTTCTTTTTTTTTAAGGTGGGAGCATTCCACCAAAATATTATTGATAAAAAAGGCTAAATACAAGCTTGTTCAGGCTGACCCACAAAAAACCCTAGGCCATGCCTATCATATACCTATCATATACTCTAATCAATCTGAACAACACAAGGCCCCACCGTCTGTAACGCCCCTAAATTTCGACTCTCGTGAACAACACGATGGGTCGAGCTTCCGGGTGTTAACTCGTGTGTATCAGGGTTACGTTTCCACACACTTACCTGTAATTCCATACATTCATGGCATACATAGCATAATGACGGAAATTTAAGTTCTTATTCAAAGTTTTTCTACTCACTCTACGTTATCAAGATAATGTCCTTAAATCATGCAAATTACATAATAGTCTACCTTCTAGTCTTCATGAGAGGCTTATTACAAGTTACAAAAAAATAAACCTACTCTACAAAAGACAATAAACATAATCCATTTTCAAGTCGCTTCGGTTTCATCGTCCGTCACTTGCTGCCACGAGCCTTCGAGTACCTCATCGTAGTGTTCGATTCTCTTACTGGATCTTCACCTGGATTATCTAAGATGTGGTTGGATAACGTTAAACGCTATCATAGTGGGGAATATCCCTTCAAGACAATCCTAATAATAATAGTGACACAGAGTAAACGCAAGTAGGATATTATCATTTAATCAAATCAAAACAACCCAATAAAAGATCTTTATTAATGTAATGCATGACATGCATGCTCTGGCATAGGCACCCTAATCAAATGAGACGGGATCACTCCACTATTCTCACCAACCACTAGTCACCAGAGGTTCTAGCTAGGACGGGATCACTCTACTCTTCCCATGCACCAAAACCCAACTAGTGAAACGGGCCCATGCACACTTTCACTATATAGCGAGAGAGAAACGTGCCCATGCACACTTTCTCTAACGCCCGAGGGGCTGACCCACTAAGACGGGTCCAGCGAATGCATGATTAGTTTCACCTTTAATTAAGTCAGTTTAGCATTCAGCCCATTAAACGATGGACACATCTAATGATCACTCCTTACCCCAATCAGTTTAAGAGTCCTCGCATTCATCAATTCCATGCTTCAATAGATCCATCACAGGTAGCGAATCAATAAGGATCTATTGGCACATATCCAACAATGTGCACACGGTAGTGCCAAACTCAACATCATAGCTTATACAACCAACAACACATATACGGTAATGCTACTATTTAATTCCCAACGTCAAGGCACATTCATTCAATAAGACACACGGTAATGCTAACTTTCACAATAAGGCATATTTATCCAAAATCTCCACATGGTAATGCCAACGTAACAAGGCCTTGCACAGGATTCATCTCTTTACATCAACAGTTACATCAGTATGGGGCCAATGAGTTTTCATTAACGTAACATCCATGTGCAATATCTCATAGCAAATAATACATCAATCATCATAAGCATGTGACAACGTAAATCGAGCATACTCTCCTTATAAGCATGTATATCATCACAATTCATTTTCCAACCACTTAAGCATAGTTCATACATCAAAATTCAACATACGCAACAAGGAACATCATACAATTTATATTTACATGGAAAGATTTCAACAAGCACTGTTTTAAGAAGTCACGTAACAAAATCCTACTTTCAAGCATAAAATCAACATACAATTTAATATCATCGTAGATGGCTTAAAGGAAATCCCTACCTCTAATGTTTGGTTGGTTTGAGACGTTGCTAGGGCCGTGAAGTATCTCTTGGATCCAAAACCCAACATGTTTAACAGAAAACACGAAATTAATGTGTAGATCAATACGATTTTTATCGCCACGACCAACTAGGGTTAGATCTACACCTAGGCTAGGGTTTAGGCTAGATCTAGGAAACAAAAATCATGGTTAAATGGGTCTTACCTCTTCCAACAACGGTTCAACGTGGGAACCCAATCGAGTCGACTCAGTTTGACTCACTTTCTTATTCTTTCTCTCTCCTTCTTCTCTTTCGTCTTCTCCCTCTTCTTCTTTCTCCTTCTTCCTTCTTCTTCTTTCTTTTCCTTCACTAGAGGAATTCTCAGCAGCAACAGAAAAACAGTGGCCCTCTTTCTTCCTCTTTCTCTCTCCCAAACAACTTTCACTTTCTCTCTCTCCTCTCTCTCTCTCTCTTTCTCTCTCTCTCTCTCTGGCGTTGGGTTTTCTGGAGAGAGCAGGCGTGGACGAATGGTAGGGTTTATAACTAGCATGGGCAGTGAGTGCGATAGATCCGATCTTCCCGATTTAAGAAGGAGACGTGTAAATACGATATCCTGCGATCCATGTCGTATGGGGACCGTTGGGGTGATAGGTTGGGTCCACATAGAGGTTTGAGAGAAAGATGGGCCATCCATGCAAGGCGTATCGGAAGATTTTGATGAATCTTGGTTTAGACGGTGATTTGGAGCGGGTTGTACGACCGAGTTTTACTTAAAAGGTTTGAATGGAATGGGTTACAGACGAGGGGGAGTAGAACAGACGACTTGGATGTGGCAGCGGGTCCATGATGATGGACGGTGTGGAGCTCACGGTCGGCAGCGAAAGCTGCTGTTGCCACGAGGAAAACGGAGAAGACGGAATAAGAAAACTCTTTTTTTTTTTTTTTTCTTTTTAGTCACGTATGGAACCCGTGCGTTAAGCATGGGTTCGACGGGTGGGGTCCACTGAGGTGGATCTGGACAATTCCCTCCGTCCAATAGGTGGGAAATATAAAAATAACCGTTGACAAGAAAAATGAGGTAGATCCAAGATAAGGTGGGCCACTTATGACCCAATTTCTGATTAGGACATTTGTAGGATGATCGGAGGGTTGAAATTCAACGCGTACGGCTAAAATGTGCCCAAAAGCTCATATACGAAGTTTTGCATGAAAGTGATCGTAAAAAAACATGATACTTAAAAATGACAATTTCACTTAAGTTTGGTTAATGGCATTTTTGTAATTATTTAAAAACTGTGAGATTTTCAAAATTTGATCTTTCTATGACATTTATGGGATCATTTTAAGCAACTTTTGTAAATGGTCCCCTATCGAATCTCCTATGGATGGTCCGTTGTTTTCAAAACAAGGTAAACGCTCGATATAAAATCAAAATAATTTTTTTTAAAATTCTGAAATAAACTCGGAGATCCGAGGCGTTACACCGTCCCACCACACAACCCATCAATCAGCCCTTCCCCTTCCTCATAGAACCAATCCCAGCATTATCCATAGCCAATTGGCCACGAATAGGCATCGACAATTCTGTTCTAGATAGAAAATTTTGTATGGAAGTCTATGACTACCCATTTTGCCAAGTAAATTAGCTACCGAATCACCCTCCCACAAAATATGAACAATGATGAGATTCATAAATTGTTGCAACCGCTTGATTTCTCCCATCCTGTACAAGATATTCCAAGGACCATCACTACCATGAGAGGAAGTCGCCTTAGCAATGACTTGAGAGTCCGTTTCAACAATAATATTCGAGTATCCTCTCTCCTGACACAGCTTGATACCATCTACCATAGCTTGGGCTTTTGTGATATTGTTGGAAGCATGACCATAGTATTTGTGAAACGGCAAAAGCATCGACCCATGGTGGTCTAGACATACCCCTCCACTATCTCCCGGATTGCCCTTCGAGGATTCATCAATGTTAAGCTTGAACCAATTAACTCCCGACCTGAGCCATTTGACCACTTGCAGACCAGACGCTTCCACTCTGATGGCTTTTAGGGAAATAGAATCAGAGAAGGAGATTCTTCCCCTATCAGTCATATGCTTACCTGATGTAAGGAGTGAATTTCATGATCAAGGGCGAGGATCAATGGCCTTCATGATGGAGATGGACCGGAGGAAGAATATGAGAAAACGTAAAGAAATGTCATCTAACGACCGGTCGTACACACTCGAGGACCGGTCATCCGATCGGTCTAATTTCGGATGGAAGTCAGTCCAAAATCTCTGGACTATTTTGGACTCTGTTTGACTGACCATGGCCCACAGCTGATCGATCATGAGACGCGCGGGTTTTGCGGTAGTTTCCGATTTTGGAGTTTCAACTAGAAGGAAAGTGTTATTCCTGTTTTTGGATTTTCGGCCCCATTCATGTGGCCCATCTTGATTATGTATGGTGATTCGTTTCGTCCATCTTCTAAAGCTACTCGATGCTGAGAAAACTAACAAGTTTCACGTCGATTAGAGCTACGGATTGACCATAATGTCTGAAATAGCATGAATTATCCAGAAAGTTCCGAATTTCGTCGATTTAATTTGGAGATGGTTCAAGTGGCCCACCACTATTGATGCGAAGAATCTAAACCAACCTTCTTGTAGAGTACATCCCTGTTAGCAAGATCAAAAAGTTTCTTGTCAATCAAATATGTGGATTGCTTGTACTAGTGGAAGGAAGACGACACCCAACAAGTATTGTACAGTTTGCGCAGATTTTTGTTGATATTTTCTTAGTGTTTACGGTTCATCTAGATATGTGATTAGAATTTTCTATACTTATCTAAGACTTAATTTTATTATAAATATAGATTTTTTATTTCATTGTTAACATTCTATCTTTCGATTAATGAAAAATTATTGACTTTATACTCTGTTTACTCGTGTTCTTCGAACGCCCCTTGAGAAATCAAAGAAGATCGAGTGTTCTTCTCGATAGATGCATGGATTTGGATCGATTATCATATAAGAGAGATGGTGCTCGATCTCGTCCCGCCTGTGGCTGCACCATTACCTATCTCCAACAACCACCTCTTCACCTTCTAAATTACCTCCATTGGCCTTAGCTTTTCTTCCCTGGAACATGCAAGCATTTCGGCTCAACCAGATTTTCCAGACAATGAAAGCACAAATGTCTACCGATCCTTTCTGATTGCTCCAAGATTTCCTAATGTTTTGGAACTATGAATCTATCATTTGCTCTCTATAAGTCATCCAAGTAAGTTAATACCGTTATTTGATAAATACCACATACTACGCAGTTGGGTTGTAAACGTTGTTTTTGTTAAATGCTTTCAATATTTAGACACTGAAAGACCGAATTTCTTTGCTGATATGAACGGATCATAGCTGAGAAGCTGTAAACGCTCATCCATTGGGCCTTCCATAGAATTTGCCGGCGCAAGAATAAAATAGTCGTCCACTTGCAGCTATTCCACAATCTGGACTTCCATAAAGTCCATTGACCTTAAAGCTAAGGTCATACAATGAGAACCCTTCTCCGACTAAGGCTTCCGGGGAGGGGCCCATCACATTGACTGCATCAATGATCACCAGGTCGCCTGTTTGGTGGCAAATGGCAGCGTATCATGACAAGGTTACTTCATCCTTTTGTGACTAAGGTTTTTCATGGGCCCACCGGATTGACAGCATGAATAACCATGACGTGTGTTAGGCGGCCAGTGGCATCTTTTGTGAGATAATAAAGACAAAAACTTCAATACATGGCCGAGTTTGAAGGATGAATTGCAGGCACTTGTAAATTACTTACATATTGCATGTTTAACATATAAGTAGCACAAATTAACTGTTCGAATTGTGTATTATAGTTTAGGTGTATCATGAACCAAAAAATTACACTTATTTGATTACCTAAATATAAGATTAATTGATATTTATTGGACCGTTCAAAATGATAATGAAAATATCAAATGGCAATATCTCATCACAGCTCCACGAATTAGAGGGTAAAATTGTGCAACCAATCTAATTGGTAGATTATAAGTTGGCGACTGCAGGTTCCACGATTTAGCCAATTTAACTTGAGTTAATGTATGTCATGTGTACCAATTTGATCGCCCGCGTATCAAACCTAGGATACACATCCAGAGTATCAACTACCCCCATAATTAGGGCTGTCAACGGGCCAGGCATGGGGACCTGGGGTAGGTCTCAGCCCTGATTTTAAACTGTTTTGGGCTGGCCTATTCAAAATTCTGATTTTTCAGGCATGAGCCCGGCCCACCACACCCCTACCGAAAATAATATTGAGTTATTGCGTATCTTCCACGGTCACGAGTTCCAAACAATGGTGCTAGTCAAGTCAACAACAACAGATAAATTTGTATAGCCTGAAAGTGCGGTGGTTGATACGCTGGGTTGAAAAACTCTGTAAATGGCAATAAAATAATTCAAATCAAGCCAAATTGTCCGACTTAGATGTGACCATACCCAATATGGCACGTCCCTTAAGTGGGACCCACCTTGATGTATGTATTCAATATCTTTACATCTTTACTGTCCACCCATTTTGCTCCATCCTGTAGGAAACAATGGTGAATGAATGCCTAAAAAATTGTTGAATTTCTTTGCTGATATGAACGGATCATAGCTGAGAAGCCGTAAACGCTCATCCATTGGGGCTTCCATAGAATTTGCCGGCACAAGAATAAAATAGTCGTCCACTTGCAGCTATTCCACAATCTGGACTTCCATAAAGTCCATTGACCTTAAAGCTAACATCATACAATGAGAACCCTTCTCCGACTAAGGCTTCCGGGGAGGGGCCCATCACATTGACTGCATCAATGATCACCAGGTCGCCTGTTGGGTGGCAAATGGCAGCGTATCATGACCGCAGAGTAGCCAGTCTCTTTCATGAAATTGAAAACTTGAGCATCTTCCATCCGTTGGGCTTCCATCCAAATGCACACGACAAGGTTACTTCATCCTTTTGTGACTAAGGGTTTTCATGGGCCCACCAGATTGACAGCATCGAATAACCATGACGTGTGTTAGGCGGCCAATGGCATCTTTTGTGAGATAATAAAGATAAAAGCTTAGATACATGGCCAAGTTTGACGGATGAATTGCAGGCACTTGTAAATTACTTACATATTGCATGTTTAACATGTAAGTAGCACAAATTAACTGTTCGACTTGTGTATTATAGTTTAGATGTATCATGAACCAAAAAATTACACTTATTTGATTACCTAAATATAAGATTAATTGACATTTATTGGACCGTTCAAAATGATAATGAAAATATCAAATGGCAATATCTCATCACAGGTTTCCATGAATCAGAGGGTAAAATTGTGCAACCAATCTAATTTGTAGATTATAAGTTGGCGACCGCAGGTTCCACAATTTAGCCAGTTTAACTTGAGTTAATGTATGTCACGTGTACCAATTTGATCGCCCGCATATCAAACCTAGGATACACATCCAGAGTATCAACTATCCCCATAATTAGGGCTGTCAACGGGCTAGGCATGGGGACCTGGGGTAGGTCTCAGCCCTGATTTTGAACTGTCTTGGGCTGGCCTATTCAAAATTCTGATTTTTCAGGCATGAGCCCAGCCCATGACACCCCTACTGAAAATAATACTGAGTTATTGTGTATCTTCCATGGTCACGAGTTCCAAACAATGCTCAAGTCAACAACAACAGATAAATTTGTATAGCCTGAAAGTGCGGTGGTTGATACGCTGGGTTGAAAAATTCTGTAAATGGCAATAAAATAATTCAAATCAAGCCAAATTGTCCGACAAAGATGTGACCATACCCAAGATGGCACGGCCCTTAAGTGGGGCCCACCTTGATGTATGTATTCTATATCTTTACATCTTTACTGTCCACCCATTTTGCTCCATCCTCTAGGAGACAATGGTGAATGAACGCCTAAAAAAATGTTGAATAAACACCTCACCATTAAAATCTTTCTAGGGCCCACTGTAATGTTTATTTGCCATTTGCCTGTTGATAAAATCGCACAAACCTGGATGGAGGGAGACAACAAATATCTGCTTGATCCAAAACTTTTTCAACTGGAAAAAGTGTTTAACGGCCAATCACCATTGTTTCCAATTGTGTGGTCTGCCTGAGATTTGGATTTGTTTCAATTTTTAGCGATCTGGCAAAATGGATGGCCAGACCAAGTGGATGTAGAATACATATATCAAGGTGGACTGCTCAGTAATTGCCACACTGTCTAGGTGAGGCTCGGGCCACACCTAATCCGCTCCCGACTTATATGGTTCATCAACCAAAAGATACAGTATTTGATAACCTATCTATTTCATTCGGTGGACATTTCAGTAGATGGTTGAAATGCCAAATAACCAATTTCAATACAGGCTCGGGCTATGTTGGATGGGATTTGAAAATGTGGAGAAATAGGTCTAAGCTATGTCACAGTGAAGCTAATTAGGTAGTGGACGGGCTAGCTCGATTAGGCAGCTCTTCCCATTGCTCAAAGTGTTATCTCCTCAACCAGGGATCTCCCTACTCTATTAGAGGAAATCTGTTGTTGGACAAGGCAGGGCTGCGTAGTATTAGAGAAGCTGATGGTCTCAGTTAGCTCCGTCCTTTCCAAATTGAGCCTTAGAGATTTTCTTATGGTAGGCAGCCTCCAGGTTCTTTTTTGTTCTCCCAAAGGCTGCCCGAACGTGCATACCCCTGCATAGCTACCTCTTGCTTTAATGAATATAATTTTTATTTTAAAAAAATGTCATTCGGACTCAAAAATCATCTATGAAGTCGGTTCAAATACTGTCACTCCAATTTTGATGTAGGGCGTGGCACAAGTACATTACTAGCGTGGTTAAACCAAAAGAAGGCCAAATGGAAGAGTAAGTAGTTTGTCAAATTCATGCCCAATCATTCATAGGACATGACATAATTGGGCCCAGGCATGTTCGAATCGAAGAAATTCAATACCGATAGAGAGAAATTATCGTTTGAAGTGTAAACTATAAATTGGCACTTTTACTCCGGGCATCGTTATGGGAAAAATAAGCGCCGAATTTTGAGTAGAATTGGCCATTTGAGGCCAACTAACCCATAAAGTTGGTCACATCAGTCCGTTTCACAAGAAAATACACGCTTCCACTTCAAAAAGAGATTTTAGGAAAATTTTCTATTTTTAGTAATTTTAATTCTTGTAGGATTTCTTTATTTTTAAAGTAAGATTACTCTTAATCATGCTAGGATTTATCAAGACTTTCTATTTTGACTAAGTTTACTATTTTTGGTAAATTTTATTTTAGTAGAATTAAGATTCTTAATTAAGGTTAGAAAGTTAATACTTATAGTAATTATAAAATAAGGTTTATTTTCTTTTATTAATTGTGTAATCGAGAATCATACCAATTAGATATTTTTTTTTAATAATAAAACTTCGAGTTTTATCTCTTTTTTCCTGTGGATTCAAGAAAATACCTTCGTGGATTCAAGGTTTTAATTACTTGAGGAAAATGGTAAACTTCTTAATTTTTATTATTACGGGATCTTTCTTGCGTTAAATTCCCTTGAATTAAGACTCTTAAATAAACAAAACTCTACAAAGAATGAAACAAATTAAAAATCGAAATTATTAAGATAAACTAATTTTTCTAAAATTTCATTTTTTATTGTAACCGTGCGTTTTCTAACGAAACGGATAGACGCAGCCTACTATTGTTGGTCAGTTCACCTTAAAATGAAAATTTAGGTAGAATCTATATACTATGCGTCTCGTAACTCCTCCCAAATATAAAGTTATGGCCGATTTACGGTCCATCTTCTTTTGGTTCATATGACTGCCCGTTAGGTAAGCTCCACCGAGTGGATGTCTTCTTTAAAAGATCAGGCTGATCATATGGTCATGTGAGCATGACTGCCCATCAGGATCACCCAGATCTTCTTGACAAGGCATCTAAAGTGTAGAGATCGCCTAATGGGAGCCTCACCATTAGGTACTCAACCGGCTGGATAACAGGCTGTTGAGCTGGTGTGTCTCCTTGGTCCTACTTATACCATTCGCATCAATTGGGAGCATGTGCTTCTTACACGTGCTATTGTGGTACACGAGCGGAAAGACCCTGGTTACCTTCGCGGAAAGAACCGGCTGGATAACAGGCTGTTTCTAGCTCACCAAGTAGGCCATACACAAAAATAGTTCTGATTGTTGGCCTTTTGTGAGAAAAATAATAATATAAGGTTATAAAAATAGCAGAAAAAAAAATGTTTTAAACGTCCATTTCATTCATAAGTATAATGATAATAATAATAAAAAAAAGGACATAAGAAAACACCAATTCAATGGAATGGTTAGGAGCATCTAATGTCCAATTCAATGGAATGGTTAATTAGGGGCATTTAATGTACGGCAGTTATTGGAGATGGCCAGGCCAATCAAAGGGGGATGCGTGTTGGTAGGAACTTCTTGCAACAAGAAGCTAGGTGGGGCCACAGTAGGAAATCTATCCTGTCCATCTGTTTTACCATATCATGTTAAAATATGTCTAAGAAAAAGAGGCGGATCCAAAATTGAAGTGGGCTGCACCATAAGAAAAAGTGGGTAGGGAAATACTTATCATTGAAATTTTCGTGGAGTCCACTTTGATATTTTTATGCCAATCCATACCATTCATAAGGTCATTTCTACTTGGATTAACCGAAAGCAGAAAAATATTAGCCTGATCCAAAACTTTTGTGACCTTACTAATGTTTCAATAGTTGACAATCAGTCATTATTTGCTGTCATGAGGCCTACTTGAATTTTGGATGTTTCATTTTTTTGGCCAATGTCTTAAAATGATCTCCAAATGGATAGATGTGGTGGATTTCTCACAAACGTCACAGAGGGACCACCTAGCTTCCTATCTTCCTGCCAAAGGGCACAAGATATATGGGGTGACTCTTTCCGGCTGCAGAAGTGGAGGGAATCGTTCCAATAGTTTTTGTACCCACACATGTAAATAGAGCGAAAAAAAAAAAGGAAAAAAAAAAAAAAAAAAAAGGAAAAACGTACACTAATCCGAGGATAGGTTGCCTATTTCCATGGAAGCGGATTGCGTAGTGAGTAACTCCGTACGCTCTGTGGGGTCCACCGTGATTTATTTATTTTATCCACTCCGTCCATCTATCTTAACAGATAATATTAGGTATGATGCCTAAAAATGAAGGATATCAGAATCTAAAGTGGATCACACCACAGGAAACATGTGAACTGAATGTCTACCATTGAAAAATTCTCGGAGGACACAGAAGTTTTGGATCAAGCTGATATTTGATTTTTCCCTTCATTCATATCCATGTGATCTTATGAACAGGTTGGATGACAAATAAACATCACCGTGGGGCCTGGGAAGGTTTCAACGGTGGAAATCATTATTCCCACTGTTTCCTGTGGCCTGGTCTACTTGAGATTTAGATATGCTTAAATTTTGGGCTCAACCCCTAAAATGAGGTGTAAAAACATATGGATGGAATAGATAAAGCACATACATTCTAGGTGGGCCCAACAGAGTTTACTCCGCACGATAAGAGCGTGCGGAGTAACTCCGCACGCAATCAGATTTCCATTTCGATAAGTGTGAATTATTGGATATGTCGAGTCCAATGTATGATCTCTCTCCAACTGCAACCACCACCGACCATGGATGAATTTAGAATAATGAAAAGAGATTTTTCAATGGCTTGCATTCAACTATAAAAATCACAGGTTAGTATCATCTTTGAAGTGTAGACTATAATGCAACAGCTTAATTAGCGTAGTACCTAGAATATGGAGGGTTCAAATCATCAGACCATCTCAGTAAATGGGTCCCTGTGTGTCGCGACACATGGTGGTTCCTGAGTTGCGACGGAGGCAAAACCGACTCCTATTATAAATATACGAAGGTCAGAATGCAACGCCACACTGGCCAGATACTACTGGCTTTTGATTATCGAATCCGGATTTTTATCTGAATTTCTTTTCCTGTAGCCCTTCAGACGAAAAGAAGGATGGAGCATGGATTTTTACGTACAAGGGCATTTTGGTCATTACTCCTCCTGGCCTTCCTTCTTCCATACATGAACTGCATAGGAATCGAGTCTCCCACCTTCGGAAACGAGACGGATAGACTCGCCTTGATCGCATTCAAGGATCGGATATCCAACGATCCTTTCCGGGTCTTCGACTCATGGAACGATTCCCTCCATTTCTGCAACTGGGAAGGAGTTACGTGCGGCCGCCGGCATCCTCAAAGGGTCACCGCCTTGAATCTTGGGTCCTACAGATTGGTGGGGCCCATATCACCTCGCCTTGCAAATCTCACCTTCCTGAGGAGCATGAACCTCTCGATCAACAGCTTCCATGGCGAAATCCCACATGAAATCGGCCGTCTCTTCCGGCTTCAGGATCTTGATCTGCGTGGTAACGGGCTGCAAGGAAGAATCCCCGATAACCTGTCCCACTGTTTGGAAATCAGATCCATCAATTTCTACGGTAACAAGCTGGTAGGGAACATTCCTGTCCAGCTTCATACTTTATCAAAGCTAGAATGGTTGAATCTTGCTGGTAACAATCTTATTGGCAACATCCCACCACCACTTGGGAACCTCTCGTCTCTTGTTTCTTTCTTTCTAAATGATAACAGTTTGGAAGGAAGCATTCCAGATGAGCTAGGACAGCTAGTGAAGTTAGAAATTCTTTCTATGTCTTCAAATAAACTGTCCGGTCAGATCCCACCATCGCTTTACAACCTCTCATCCATCGTTGCTTTCTCTGTGACAGCTAACCAACTTCACGGATACCTTCCAGCCAATCTAGGTCTCACCCTTCCAAATCTCAAACAACTTTTCCTTGGAGGAAATGAATTTATGGGACCCATACCAGTTTCATTGCCCAATGCTTCAGGACTTGCTGATGTTAGTTTTGTTGGTAATAAATTTAGTGGGCCCGTGCCTGCTAATTTGGGAAGGCTACAGAATCTCCGTATACTAAATTTAGCTTATAATCAGCTAGGAGGTGGAGAAGGAGATGATGACTGGGGTTTCCTGGCTTCTTTGATCAATTGTAGTTATCTGGAACGATTAGAACTACATATCAATCAGCTGAAAGGTACACTGCCCGCCACCATCACCAATCTCTCTACCCACCTAAGAATACTAGGGTTAGGAGGAAACCCAATCTCTGGAATCATACCAACAGATATTAGCAATCTCTTCAACTTAAATAGTTTAGGTATATTTGAGAGCTCTGTAACGGGTACCATTCCTATTGGTGTTGGGAATCTTCAAAATTTGGAGGGCTTGTTTTTGTACAACAACAAACTCTCAGGACAAATCCCATCCTCCATCGGCAACATCACTCAATTGTCTATACTCAATTTATTTGATAATCGTTTGCAGGGAAGTATCCCTTCGAGTCTTGGAAACTGTGGTCGCCTTCAACTGTTAGGCCTAAGTCGGAATGAACTTAATGGCACCATTCCAAAAGAAGTTCTAAGTATTCCTTCACTCGTCGAACTTTTTATGGATGAGAATTCTTTGGTTGGATCTCTACCATCCCAAGTTGGTAACATGGAACAACTTCAAAAATTGTCTGCTGCTCACAACAGATTGATGGGTGAAATTCCTAGCCAACTAGGCAATGTTCGGAGCCTGGGACTCCTTAATTTAAGCAATAACTTCTTTCAAGGAGCCATTCCTCCAGGATTGAACAACTTGAAAAGTATTGTATTTCTTGATCTTTCTCATAATAACTTGTCCGGGCATATTCCAGTAGCTTTGGAGAAATTTCCATTTCTAGAGTACTTGGATTTGTCATCTAATGATCTGGATGGTGAAGTCCCAACTCAAGGGGTTTTTAAAAATTCAAGCACATTTTTTATCCTTGGAAACAAGAAGCTTTGTGGAGGTATCCCACAATTACGGCTGCCAGCCTGCCCAAAGAAAGCTCCTAAAAAACGCAGAAGGTCGATTTCTCTAAGAGTAATATTCTCTGTGGTCGGTGCAGTTTTAGGTTTGATTCTTTTGTCATTTCTCTTTGCTACTCTTTATCGGGCGAGAAGAAAAGACAACAAGAAGCCTTTACAGGAGACTTTCTTGGAGGGACAATTTTTAAATGTTTCTTATGCGGATCTCTTCAAAGCGACTGGTGGGTTCTCTACGGACAGTTTAATCGGTGTGGGAGGTTATGGCTCTGTATACAAAGGAATTCTAGAGCCCGATGAAACACTTGTTGCAGTGAAAGTTTTCAATCTTCAACAACAAGGAGCTTTAAGGAGTTTCCTTGCCGAATGTGAAGCCTTGAGAAATATCCGGCATCGGAATCTACTTAAAATCATTACTGCTTGCTCAAGTATTGATTTTAATGGGAATGATTTCAAAGCTCTAGTGTTTGAGTACATGCCTAATGGGAGCCTAGAGAAGTGGTTGCATCCGAGTGTATGTGGGCAGCAAGAATTGAGGAGCTTGAACCTTATTCAAAGGCT
Organism: Liriodendron chinense; assembly: GCA_003013855.2. Classification (NCBI taxonomy): domain Eukaryota; kingdom Viridiplantae; phylum Streptophyta; class Magnoliopsida; order Magnoliales; family Magnoliaceae; genus Liriodendron; species Liriodendron chinense. Next base: position 47,582 of record PVNU02000945.1, on the reverse strand, counting down.
AGATATAGCCATTGATGTCACCTCTGCATTGGAGTATCTTCATCACCATTGTGGCACACCGGTCATTCATCGTGATCTAAAACCAGGCAATGTTCTACTGGACGATGACATGTGCGCCCACGTGGGTGATTTCGGATTAGCAAGGTTCCTGTCTAATGTTGCTAGTAATACCTCTCAAGATCAAACCAGCTCAACTGGGATGAAAGGGTCTATTGGTTATGTTCCTCTAGGTAACAATTTCTTGCCTTTTTTTCTTTCTTCTTTTATGTTCTTTAGATGCATGTTTCTCAAAAGTTTTGAGATATCTATCTTGAATTCACATATTCTCCAGCTTTTAATGCTCTACTATTGTTGTCACTTTTGGTTATTGTTTGTACTGTTGTTTCAAATGCTCCTATGAGAATACACAATAAGAAACGACCTAATGGAACAGGTACGATGACCGATCTGGATTGCTTTATCTGTCATTTGTTTTATAGTTCATCTTATTTACTAGAAATAAGGTTCTAATATGGGAGAGGGGCTATTCAAATATCATTGTTGGGAGAGGGGCTATGGTAGACAGCATTCATTTATTCTGGGAGAGGGGCTATTCAAATATCATTGTCGAAACGGACTCCTCTCCCATTGCGAAAACGGTTACATACCAATATTCCAAGGGCAAACAGGCTGTGCCCTTGGAATATTTGGTATATGATTGGCGAGATCAAGCACAAGCATCGAGCCATGAATTTGAAGTTCTTGCATGTCTTTCGGGAAGGTAACGGTGTTGTGGATGCCCTTGCCGAAATGGGAAGCAGTGATAATCGAGAGAGACTCTTCTTCTCTAGTATGGACCTCCCTACTATGATGATTCCTAGGCTCCTAGCTTTGGATAATGCAGGAATTGGGACCATTAGAATGGAAAAGTGTTGATTTTGCTCCTTTTTGGGTGGCGGGGGCCCTAACCTCCTCTTTGAGGGCTTTAGCGCTTTTGAGTTCCTTTGTACAGCGCCAGTCTATATGATAGGTGTGGTCCGTACGTGCTTTTTAATGGACCCAACCGAATCCCCTTGTTCCTGGTTCCGTTTATTAATAAAATTATCTTTCCTAATTCTAATCCAAAATGCAGGTAGGCCACGTAGGAGCAATGAATGTAAAAACGTGTAAAGACCATTCAATTTAAATTGTGAGGTGGTCGCACAATTTTCATCTGCTTGAGTTGCTTCAACACGTACACATGGATAATCCATAAGTCATGATGCCCCATTCAATACACATGGACAATCCAATCAATTGACCAGGAATGGCCATTAGTGTAGCACACATTTCATGGTATATCATGCCATAATCACGTCATTGGATGAGTTTTATTTTCATTTATTTATTTATTTTAGCACACACACCCTCACACTCACACACACACCATAATGGGTACTCAAACCCATGACCTTAGTGTTGAAACTCTTGTGACTCTACCACTAAGCCATGAGTAAGGACCCGGATGAGCCTAACCATCCAATCAATAGCCTATATGGATGGTCAAGATCATTTATATAGAAACTTCTGCACACACAAAAAACTGGGGACATCTACTCGCTGAAGCCAACCATGTATCAGATCAGAAGGCATCATTTTTTATTATCCCATCCATGTCTTAGGAAAATGAATGGCTAAAAAAACTACTGACATATGGACGGGTGGATCATCCAATTGGTGTGATTTCTCTCATGGTAGCCCATGAAATGGGCAAGATACCTAATGGACAATCCAGATCGATCGATTGCACTACCCAAGTTTCTAAATAAAATTAGAAGCACTGTAACTTATGATGGTCTAAGAGCATTGCATCATTTCTCATAAATGCTACAAACAACAAAGCTCTCAAAATAAATGGTTACATAAAACTCATACTTCCACTACCAAAACGAAAACCAGCTGCAGTGGTAATTAGAAAGAAACTCTCAATAAGAATGAAGGAGATAATGGAATGATTTCTCTAAGCAGTAATTAAATGTGTTTAAGAAATTCTTTTTTACATTTTAAAGATAATTTTCACCTGAAAATGCACTGAACAGTTGCCATGCAATGTTGGATGAATGCTAATTGTTTTATACTGAGCTGCATATTTTTTTGTTTTTGTTTTTCTATTTTTTTCTTTTTCAAGTGTTATGATTTTAGTTGGACTCATTTGTTGTTGGTCAACATACCTTCACAATTTCATGTTTCAAAAGTTTGAAATTAATAGGATAATCTTTCCTACATTACAATTATTGCCGCTCCTTCTATGTCAAAAACTATTCCCTATTGTTATCTAATTATTGGAATGAATCCACAATAATGGAAAATTTTGAGATACCTAAATGACAGAGTATGGAATGGGCGGAAATACATCTACACATGGAGACGTCTACAGTTATGGGATCCTTCTTTTAGAGATGTTCACGGGAAAGAGACCAACTGATGACATGTTCAACGACAGCCTCAGTATTCATCAATTCGCTAAGAAGGCTTTGCCTGATCGAGTGATGAGGATTGTAGACCCACAACTGCTCTCAGAAGAAGTTCAAGCTCTGAACAGAGGAGAACAACAAAGCATTGCAAGAAGTAGAATTCAAGAGTGCTTATCTTCTGTGGTCAAAATTGGCATTGCATGTTCTGTAGACTCTCCAAATGAGCGTATGCATATCAGAGATATTGCTGCAGAAATGCATGCAATCAGGGACTTATATCTTGGGGTTGGGATTCACAAAGATCAGCAAAGTGGGGCATGATTGTTGGGCCAAGGTTCATCTTATCTTAGTTATGATTAACAAGTTGTGGCCAGTCATGGAATGGAAGATACTTAGGTGTGGGTTAAGATGCTCATCCTCCTTAACCAAGTTTGTATGCATCCACAGGCTGTCCCAGTCCCCCGTTGCCCTTCGGATGAGGTAACATGGTGTTAGGTTGTGTTTTTCTGTGTTTTTGTCCTCTTAGTGGTTTTGGTTATGAATTTGCTTCGCTTTGTTGTTGTGTAGTGGAGGGGTTAGTGGATTTGGCAACCCTTTCCGAATGTAAATGGATTTTGTTTCCACTTCAATAAAATTACAAGTAGTGCGTTCCCTATTTTCAGCTAAAAAGAAAGGAAAAAAAGAGAACAAAAAAAAAAAAAAAGCGAACAGAAAGAAAGGAGAAGAAGAAGAAGAAGAAGAAGAAGAAGAAGATACCATGTTCCACTCTTTCTCCTAGAGATGCTTGCAGAAGGACTGTATTGTAAGATACTGTTTTTGCAAGAAACAATTTCCCTACTATTAATTTCCAATGGTGTGCTCCACTGCTTTGGATCTTCCTCAATTTTGGGTTCATGAACTAAAATGAATCTGACTCAATTTTGAGTTCATTCACTATAATGATCCGATGAAATGGATGGACCACGTGCATAAAACACATACATCACCATGGACCCCACAATGAAGTCACTAGGGACCAGGTATCCAGGCAATCCACACCTAGTATATAAGGGGGGTACCATTCAATGTCTATCAATGAATAAACCGGTGAATATGATGGTGGGCGTCAAGTGGCAAAATAAACCTTTGAAACTACTGAAAATTTTGACTCAAAACCTGGCCAAGTTAGACTCATTTAGAGCAGTTACAGGGTAACTTGGTGACAAGCCAGACTTGACTGGACTCCAAGAGACTTGTTGAATTGACCCAATGGCTCAGTTGACTCAACACACCTTAGCGTGACTGGAACTTGGGTCACTTGCCATAAATGGAAGGATTTTATTAAAAATTACTGTCGGAGAGAGATTCAAACCCCAGCCTCGCCCAAGTAAATCAACCTTAAGTGAGGTGGCAGTGCTGTTGTTGATTTAAGTAGCATTTTATGCTGCTTACAAAATCTAACCATTTATAATAATCAACAACTAATATTTCAATTTAAAATAATTAAATAGTGTCAAGTCAACCCAACTGATCTGAAAAGGCTTTTAACTATGGTTTAATCTAAACTAAGGAAATAACCAACCAACAGAACATTGAATATCACGCATAATATCTCAAGCAATAAGCTTTTTTTTTTTTTTTTTTTTTTTCACACAGACGTAAAACATGTTGGGCCGGTTCCACCTCAAAATGACTAGTCATTGTTAAGGGGCCTCTTCCCAATATATAGCCCAGTAATCTCCCCAGCCTCTAACCGATGTGGGACAAACCCAACAATCCCCCCCTCCATAGCGGATAGGGGCTCCCGAGCACTGCCCTCCCGGGTTTTTGGGCACTGGGCTCTCGGGCACTGCCCCCCTCGCTCGTGGGCTCTGGGTGTGGGCGGATAGGGGCTCCCGAGCACTGCCCTCTCTGGACTCTTGAGCACTGCCCCCCTCGCTCACGGGCGCCACCACATACCGGCTTGGCTGGGCTAGCTCTGATACCACTTGTTGGGCCGGTTCCACCTCAAAATGACTAGTCATTGTTAAGGGGCCTCTTCCCAATATATAGCCCAGTAATCTCCCCAGCCTCTAACCGATGTGAGACAAACCCAACAAAACAATGGTCACCCTCTTCGAAAGAGAGATGCAAAGGCAATCATTTCCAAACCAATTGGAGTTGATAATCCTCTCAACATGAATAAACATTGCCATCAATCCATAATAGGAATAGTATGGAAGTCTGAAAATGTGCAATGAAGATGCATCCCACCAAGACAACAACGCAAAAATGACCACCGCTGAAAGTGATTTCCACAAATACAATACAAAGAAAATCCAATTTTCACTCCTATTCCTTGAAGAGTCGGTTATCTCATATTTCCAAAATTACGTTATCGCCTGTATCTCTTGTTGATGGGTGGTATTCTCATTCAAAAGCATGACAAAAAGCTTCCGGCAACAGAGTTTATATGTTGTTCGCTATATAATACAAAACAGGTGATATTTTCTTCCAGCAATGAAAATGAGGATCCAATAGTTGTAGAAACCCAAACCAGAGGTGCATGTTTCAATTTCTTTCCCCATCTTAAATAGTCACCTAAGTTCTTGTCATGGCTTGCAGTGGAAACGAGACCTGTCTACAAACTCCTGTAATCAACAACAGTTCATCTCCTGGGGCATCAAGATCTTGATAACTGCACCCAGATTACTGAAAACAATCAAACATTTGAATGAGCAAAAAGTTAAAAGAATCGGAGACCTTTATTTACTCAAGGATAGCCATCAATAATTGAAGACAGACCGTTGAATAAGATTTAAGAAATCTAGGTATGGTTTAGCCAGGAAAGACACAGTACTTAAAGAAATCATTAAACAGGTGAAGCACCCACAAAAAAACAGATCTGAACTTTGACGGCTAAAATAATTTAAAAAAAAAAAAAAAAGGATTAACCAAGAAGTCATTCTTTCAGTGGGAATCAGAAGATTAATCATAACAGGGATTAGCAAACTAATCTGAATAGAAAATATTAAAAAATGCAGTATTGTTTATCAGCTCGAGAAAGAATCTACCGAGTCAAACCACCAGAAATCTCCATAAATATAGCTAAATTCTGCCATCGGCAACTTTGAAGAGTCCACAAAATCAACATAAGTAATGGGGAAGAATAGAAGATGAATATTGTCATCTCACGGACATAAGTTTCATGTACAGGAAAGTCCTAATCCGGTACTAGATAGAAAGTAAAACCGAGCACAACAACACAATTGATGAAAATAAACCCACAAATCTAGCCATAGTAGATGATCAAACACTAACTGGGACCACCACCAAGGAAACAATATGAGAGGGGATGCCCAGCCTCGATTTACGCAGGGGCCCACCTGAGTTTCAAAACAGCATGATTTTCTACCTGACCCTTCATCCAGACCTGATGAAGGGATTGAATGGACAGGATTCCATACGCACAACAGTGGGAATTCCACTCAAATCAAGGGCGGACGTTCACTCACAACTTGTTCCTCGTAGCGTGATCCATGTAATCCATGAAGAAGCATTATTTTATTGCACTGTGGATAACATGCTATGACACCATGATGGACGGGTTGGATTTTATGCACGTATCGTGTGGGCCCCACATCTTCCTAGTACGACCGTAGATAAACAGAGGTACCGGTACCATTGGAGTGTGCCCCTAGTGGGAATATGTTAGTTAAAGGGAATTTCATAAATGTCTTGCACCGAGCACAGTTATTTCTTAACAAGTCAAGAACACACGCGCTTGCACCCACGAGTAAAAATGCAAGCGTCAAACAATGGTTGGTTGATTCAAATTTAAGAGGCCTTAAGAAAGTGGAAGGTATGGTTGAGCAGGAAGTTGAAGAAGTAGAGGACAATCAGCAGCTTAGTCAAGATGTTCAAAAACTAGGTCAACTTGAAAAATTAGGCCCTATAGGATAGACATCTTAAAATGAATTGATCACATTTTAGTTCACAGTAATTCAATTACTGTATTAGAGATCTCGGTTGAACTCATTATGCATTAGAGACCAAGATGTCTAATACGTAAATCCCTAATTCCTAAAATAAGTTTCTATATGATGCTAGCCCCATTAGATAACTTCTGTCAAATTTGGAGTAGGGATTGGCATTTGAAATCAGGCCAAAACAAGTTAATTTCAATCCATTGACTGGCACGCTTTTTTAACCTTCAAACAACCATAAACAGATTTAGGTCATTATTCCTTTGGAACAACACTAACCTCCGAATGCATCTAGGATCCCAATGGAATGCTGGAGATACAGCAAGGATTGGCATCAGACCGCCAACTTGAGGGCCAGACCTCTCTTTCCTACCACATGGACCACCATTGCCTTAATATGGAGCCGATCCACCCTGCTCCCTCAACATGCGCATAGCAACTTCAGGGGGGAGCTGGAACAAAAGGTCCCAGTGGACTACCAAAAGCAGGATGAAAATAAGATTTGACAATAGCAAAAATACTATCAAAGATGTGCCCATGGAAATATGGAACAGAAAAAACAGTCAACCTACCCATTACTAGAAACGGGAATCAACACAGGCAGAGGTATATCGGAGGCGAAGGGGGGAGCATCGTGCATGCCTTGTCCACCATAAGCATTGTAAATCTTATCATTAGGATTCCCCCCTTGCCGTCCACCAGTGTTGGACTGCAAATCATGAGACGGCGAGTTATCATTCCTATCATACCTTTCTTCGTCATTTACTCTATCAACCCTTTCATGATCCCTGTGGTTGCTGCAATCATCCCACAAACGGTTATCTGAACCTGATTCCCATTGACCATCGAACAGAACTGGTTCCAAACCAACTAATTCCAGGCTCCACCTGAGTAACATCCCCCCTCACAGAATTATGGATGCTTGAAAGCAACGCATATAGAGCAGAGTCTCTAGGGTGGCCCATCTCATGAATGGATTGGATTTATTTTTGGGTAAGGACATCTGCACGATCATATTAACCTGATGGACAGCTTGGATATTGCGCCTGTCAGCCCTACCAAATGCTGGCTGGCTTGTGCATGAGCTGCCTTGTACACATGCACTTGTTGGCTTTGGTAAGCGATATATGCATTGTCCTTGGGTTTTCAGTTCTATACGTGGGGTCCATGGTTGGATGATCCAGGCAATTAATCTGAAGGGCCGCACTGCAGATAAGCCTTGCTTCGGAATCCCTTGACTGGAAGATAGTCTTAGTCTTCCTATGGCCGGACCCGACCCATTAGATGGGTGGTTTTCTTTTCCTCAAATACTACTTGAACCAATTCAGATAACCCAGTCCTTGGCGTCCAAAGTTCTGCTTGCCTTACTAAGTGGGTTATGTCGGAGTCCTGGGCATACCCCACTTGTCAGGTGAGCTGTACACAAGTGCTAAAAGTACCAATTAGAAAAATTATGAGAATGATCCATATGCAATGTGTTGCCCACCTAATGGGTGGACTGTTTATTAGGGGGTGTCAATGGATGGGTTAGGGCTGGACCAGGCTCTGTACGAGCCTAGCCTGTATTGCACAACATAGGCCCTAGCCAAAATAGTTCAGCTTGAGCTGGGTCAAATTTTAGTCTAGGCCCAAGCCCAGCCCTGAGAGTTGTCATGGATGGTGTGTGCACATACTTTTTTTCTTGGAATTTCCCCGTAATTAAGTTGCCCCTATTTTGTTCCATTGACCAAAAACTGTTACTTCCACCCTATTTCTTCAAACAGCCTTTCAATTGCTCTGTTAGCCCTAAAACCGCTTGCGTGAGCTTATTGTACACTTTTGCGAGAGCATTTTTGCAGCGACGAAAGTACCCTCCTCTTTTTGTACTTTAAAGATCCCGGAAATAAGATGGGGCCAACTTTCGTGATTCTTTTTTGAACCATCTACCATTTTCACCATCCCATTTTAAGGTGGGGGTCGAAAAATTCAGGAGGATCTTGTGCACATGTGGATCCCATGATAGGAAAAAGTGGGTCATTGCTTACTATGATCAATGGTCCATTTTGATTACTTTTAGGCCATTCAAATCATTAAAATGGCATTCCCCCTTCTTTTAATGTCATTTTCACCATCTCATTTTAGGGTCGGGGATCGAAATATTCATGCGATCATATGCATATGTGGGTCTCATAACAGTTCCAAAGTTCCATCCTCTTAACCTTCAGTTTGTGCACACTTACCGTACAAGAAAGGAACACACTAGCAGATGGTTTGGCGAAACTTGCTAGCAAAAGGTGCATGAACAAAGTCTTTACTAACTGCACATAGCTTCCCAGACTAATTTGGGATTCTCTTGTCCTCCGCAATGCGGGGGTTGGAATCGTTAGCACTACAAGAAATATGACTTTTACTGAGGAAATTTTTCCTGGCTAAATGTTATAATTTCCTCAATAAAAGTTATTCCCAACGAAAATGTTCGTCGCTGTTTTCATCAAAATATCACGCTCGGGAAAAAGATTTACCGATGAAATTAAATTTTTTGTCGGTAAAAAGTTGACCATTTCCAACAAAAAATTTCCTCGGTAAAAGCTAACAATTTCGTGGCTATTGATTAATTCGTCGGTAATTTTGCGACTTTTACTGAAGAAAATTTTCCTTGGAAAAACTCTATGACCAAGGAATGTTTCCTAGGAAAAGGTATTAGAATTACCTTTTCATTGCCAACGAAATATTTCTTTGGAACATCCACTATCTCTGCCACCTGAAAGCATTCAATATTTCTTTGGAATATTCAATATCCCTACCACCTAAAATCATTCAATATTCAATATCCCTACCACCTGATAGAACATTCAATGTTCAATATCCCAATCACTTGATTGAACATTTAATCGTATACCAATCAAAATGACCATTCAACCGTAATAATGCTTTGAATAAAATTGAAATGTCAATCCCACCAGTACATACAAATATTTCTTTGGAACATCCAATATCCCTACCATTCGATATAATGCTTTGAATAAAATCGAAATGTCAATTCCACCGGTACATACAAATATTTCTTTGGAACATCCAATATCCCTACCATTCAATATTTCTTTGGAACATTTAATATCCCTACCACCTGAAAGCATTCAATATTTCTTTGGAAGATTCAATATCCCTTCCACTTGAAAGCATTCAATATTCAATCTCTTTGGAACATTTAATATATCCCAATCACCTGATAGAACATTCAATATTCAATATCCCAATCACCTGATAGAACATTCAATATTCAATATCCCAATCACCTGATTGAACATTCAATTGTATACCAATCAAAATGACCATTCAACCATAATAATGTTTTGAATAAAATCGAAATGTCAATCCCACCGGTACATACAACCAATACAAAAAAAAAAAAAATCAATCAATCAGCACGAACATCCCCACTCTCACCAACAAACAATCTGCAAAATAAAACAACTACAATATTAGTAATTAAAACTTGTAAATAAAATATGCAGTTAGGTGTTCATACAAGTAATTATGATCCAAAGTTTGGGCCAGGTTGTCAAGGTACTCGCATTGGGTTTGGATTGGGTTGGGTTTGGGTTGAGCAAATTCGGGTCGGGTTTGGTCAAGCTGGCAATAGTCACATGTATTGGGGTTGTGTTGGGTCAAGTAAAAAGAACTTTGGGTTTGGCACACCGAGTTAGAAATTGGGTCGGGTCGGGTTCTGTCAAGGGTTGGGCTCATTTTGATCCTCAACCCAACTCACTCAAGTTGCACCCCTAGTTTTAGCGGCTTCAACATGTCTAAGATTGGATCATCTCTGGCATGCAGAAGCCAGAACATGGCAGCTAATAGATTGTGAATTAGAATTCTTTCATGGACTAACATTTCATGGCTATTGGACACGTATCTTAATGTGGGACTTTCAGGTCAATCAAGCTCTTATGGAGCTCATCAAGGCATCAGAATCAAATTTGAATCTGCAGGAGTGGTCAAACTTGGCCAAGAAAAGTGTTTGTATGTATGCGTTTTTTGGTACAATCATTCTATGTTTTCTTCCCCCTCTTTTCACTTGGGTAAGCTGCCGTCAGTCCCATCACTCGTTGCAGATCAGATTTCTCATATTGTTAGTTCTTTCTTTGTCAGCAATGGGGGTGAGATTGTCATTGAGCAGAAGCAATGGCGAGGGACAAGATCGTCTCGCATGTATCTTTGATGTCCTAGCAAAGATACAGATTGGCTTTGTATATTTCTTTGGCCTCTTCATGATGGCATTCGAACAAGTGAGGAAAATTTTCACACGCTGGAAACCAGTTAGAGTTGGATCATACAGCTCGTAAGGTATGCATTATCTTAAATTCTTCTTACTCATCATTTCCTAATACATTCCTCAGATGAGTTCCAATTGCCTTAGGTTCTAACTTCATGCCGACTACACGACAATGGTTTGCATTCGCTATTCACCACAATTTCTAAATGCTTGTTATATGTAGCATACATGCATATCAAGCAAGAAGTTCCAAATTGTGGGGCCCATTATGATGCATCATTGTCTGAAAATTACACTGATTGAATGATCCAACCATCCAACTTGTGCCCACAAGTTGGACAGCGGTCCAAATCCAGCCAGCAAATTAGACGGTTCAGACAATCTGATCAGTCTAATTATCATGTTTTGGAAGCACTAGATTGCTATGCCTGCACAGCAGATGAATTGCCACAATTTTTAGCCTAATTAGCATCTTTCCTTTTGTTGGTAGGAGCTAGATACAGTCTACACAAATACATAATTGAGTTCAAATCCGTGTCAAGAGATCAAGGCACTCTGTTTTTTCTGCCAAACAAAGACAAGGGTCATGTACTCAACTGACACACTGACATGGTTCGTCCAAAAGAGTTCACGGTGGAAATGAGGAGAGACTTTAGTGATGCATGTGGGTATTGAGAACTAGGCTGCAATTCGGTCCCTATAGCTCAAGTGGGGGCTAGTTTTCAAGTAGCCAATTTGTATAAAATTTTCAAGGAATTGAAACAAGGCCTTGGACTTGATCCACCATCAGATTAAGGTGTTTTGTTCTCTTTATGACTGAGAATGAAAAGCAAGAAAATCTTTGCTTTCCTTTGCAATTTTCTTTCTTTTTCTCAAGGACTTTCTTTCATTTCCTAAGAGGCATCATTAAATGTTACACATGAATTAATGATTGTTTGTGTTCGGCAAGCGCTCCATTTAGGCGGGTCGCACCTTCCAATGACCATGAATGGCCAATAGATCAAAAATCTCTCAATTGGTTGAAGAAGGCACCTTCTAGACCTTTTAGACCACAGAACGTCCTTTTAACAAAACATCCATTTGCAGGCCAACCATTTAGATGGCTATGATGGCATGATAAGGGGGAGTGTTTTGCCACATTGTCCCATCAATGGTGGGCTCACCAGATGGTGAGTTTTGGAACGCAGAAAGATCAACGCAGCTTGGAATTTACTAACAAAAACGTAGCTCATTCCTGATCAAAGAGAAACGCGAAAAACAGACATCATGGTTCCAAAACTTGGTGGCTTGAAGTGAAACCTGTCACAGAGAAAAATCTCGCCGCGAGGTCTATTTGAAACTGGCTTGTGAGCCACTCAGTCAGGACTCGACAAGACTTGTTGAGTGGACTGGGCGAGTCAATTGCTAGCTTTTTTTTTTCTTTTAAAAAAAAAAAAAAAAAAAAAAAAGCCGATGAACCTGAGACAGAACAGTTACCATAGTTCCAAAACTTGGTGGCTTGACGTGAAGCTCGGCCAAGAGAAAATTTTTGCCTCTCCTAGAATCAAGGATGAAACCTGATGGACCGAGAGATTTCATCATACAAGATGGTGGCCCAAGATAGAAACCTATTGTTGGCATCTCATCCCGATTGTTTGCCATCGTGTGGCCCACTTGAGTTGTACATCTCACCAATTTTATGCCTCAGTTCTAGAATAAGGATATAACTTGATGTCCAAAATAGGTTTTACATATACAACATGGTGGGGCCACTAGCATGGTGTTGCAGGCCCTGTACAAAACTGGTGTAGGTCATAGGTTTTATATATGTTTGCTTATGATAGGTGGCCCCTGGCCTTTTTATAGGGACCCACCCAAATGTTTGCGTGTTTCCTTATGAATAAGATTTTATTTCCAAAAAATTAAAAAAAGGTTGCTACATTTGCGATCACTTCAAGAAAAAGAAAAAAAAAGAAAAAAAGAAAAAAAAAAAAGTGGGTCCCATAACAGGAAAAGGTGGGTCATTGCTTACTACCATTGAAATTATCAATGGTCCATTTTTAATACTTTTAGGCAATTCAAACCGTTAAAATGGCATTCCCAGTGGTTTGAACATAACCAACAATTTTTTCTCTTTATCTACAAATTTTGTGGCACCATAAAGGCTTGAAACGCCTGGGTTCAATCTACATTGTTATCTGCCATGTGGCCCACCTGAGCTTCGGATCTGGATCACATTTTGACCCAGGCCCTAAAATCATATGAAGAAAATGGTTGACAACTGATCTTTTGCAAAGAATACAATGAGGCCAGACCATCTCACACCCATAATTGACACAAGTCTCTATCCAATAATGTTTTCATGCAACCATTTATTTTGGTGGGGGCCACCTTCGTAAATCCCAAGCCATCAACCATTTTCACCATCTCATTTCAGATTGTGGGCCCAAAACCCAAGCAAATTCAATGTAAAGTTGGGTCTCACAACATGAAAAAGTGGGTACACGGCTTACTACCGTTGAAACTATTAATGGTCCAGTTTTAATAAGTTTAGGCCATCCAGACCATTAAAATGTTTTCAACTATTCAAAATGTCATTTCAGTGGGCTAAACATAACTATTCGTATTTGCTCTTGATCTAAATTTTTGTGACCATTTAAACTATTAATTATGGTCCAGTTTTAATAAGTTTAGGCCATCCAAACCATTAAAATGCTTTCAACTATTCAAAATGTCATTTCAGTGGGCTAAACATAACTATTGGTATTTGCTCTTGATCTAAATTTTTGTGGCCCATGACGATTTGAAGGGCCCGGGTTCATTGTTCACTCTTATATGCTACCGTGTGGCCAACCTAAGCTTCGGATCTGAATCATTTTTGCGGCCAAGCCCTAAAATCCTACGAGGAAATGGTGCATGGCTCAATTTTTTTTTCAAAGAACACAATGGGCCCATTTCGAGCACCATCTACTTGGAACACCATATCATAAACATGACTTCTTGATGAAACGTTAATTTTGGTCGACCTCACTTTCTTGGTACTTATTGCAAATCTGAAATATTCACTTCTTTTGCCATGCCATTTTAGGGTGTGGACCCAAAATCAAGGCTAATCCAATGCAAAGTTTAATCCCATGATATAGGTCTATGGCTTACCACCGTTGAAACTATCAATCGTCCAATTTTGATATTTTTATGCCATTCAAACTGTTCGAATGGCATTTTCAACCATTCAGAATGTCACTCCCAGTGGACTGAATGTAACCACCCGTTTTTATCCCTAATCTAAAATTGTGTACCCCATGATAGTTTCTGAGTTCAATATGCGTTATTACTTGTCGTGTGGCGCACATAAGCTTCGGATATGGATGATTTTTAGGTTGAAATCGGTAGATTGTGGTTATTTTAGATAATATAAAATATGTTTATCAGGTATACCGGCATAGCCCTAAGGCTCCAAAATTCAGCTGTTTCTTTTTTCTTTTTCTTTTTTTTTGTTTTTTCTATATGGAAACCAAATTCGACGGCCAAAGCCCTGAAAATGCTTAAATATTTCGGCCTAGAATGTCGGTTATGAGGCGTCCAATAATATCCCAGAACGACAACTGAGAACTGTTGAATTAAGTACCGCTGACAAACTCATACCACGCGGTTGCCTCCAAGCTGCCGAAAAGTTTTCGGCATCTTGTTTGGAAGTTTTGGACCGCCAAATTACTTCTCCACCAAAACTCATATACGGCTTCTCGATTGGACCGACGAAAAGTATTGGGCGGTTTTGACCCGTTGAATTTCGTTTTCGACATTGAAATTTTCGATGGTCGTTCTCAATGCCCATGTCCGTCAACTTGTCTAACATTCAATGGTTACAGGTAGAGGTGTATACGAGCCAAATTGAATCGAGCTTTGCCAAGCTCAGCTTGGCTCGACCAGCAAAGTGGTTGGGCACAAGCTTGGCTCAGCTTGGTCATCGAGCCAAACTAGGCAGCTTAGCTTGGTTTAGACAAGCTTTTGAACGTAAATTCGAGCTTTCGGACATGGAGGGTCGAGGGGGCGGCTTTGCCGGTCTAGTCGTCTGAGAACTGGCCATTGGCTAGACAGGCAACTGGGGGGGGGGGGGGGGGGGGGGGGGGGGTGGAGAGAGAGAGAGAGAGAGAGAGAGAGAGAGAGAGAGCCATGCAGGTCAGGTTGGGCATTGGTTGGCCAGGCGATAAGAGGAGAGATCAGAGATGAGATGAGAGAGATCAGAGATGAGATGAGAGAGAGAGAGAGAGAGAGAGAGAGAGAGAGTGGAAGTCGAACGGCAGGAGGGGGTCACTGGTCAAGTCGGGCAAGGGCGAGTCTACGACTAAGGTTTGAGGGGGTGCGGGCATGGGCGCTCGAATGAAAAAAATAATTAGGTTTAGGCAAGGGCACTCGATTCTATGAAAAAATATTATATAATATTATATTTTAATTATATATATATATATATATGTGTGTGTGTGTGTGTGTGTGTGTGTGTGTGTGTGTGGAAATAGTACTATGCAATAGAGCGCATACAATGATATCATGAGGTCAAGGCATGTCTTGTCTTCGGCCATTGGATGACAAATTAAAAAAAATATAGAGTGCATATACCAGCACTGTAACTAAAGCTAAAACCGAAGAAACCAGCTAAAGCCTTTTCCAAGAAGTTTTCACACCGGAAGTAGGTGGGCTTACCATGATGTTGTTCATGAGAATCTGACCCGTCCATCCGTTTTGCAAGCTCCTTTTAAGACATGTGACAAAAAATGAGGCAGATTTAAAATTCATGTGGGCCACATGAGAGGAAACAGTTGGAATTAAACGACCATCGTTGAAACATTCATATGGCCACAAATGTTTTATATCAAGCTAAGATCTTAATGTTTTCAGTTCATCCATGTGGGAATGACCTTATAAACGGTTTGGATTGCATATAAACAACAAGATGGAACCTCGAGAAAGTTTTGACGGTATATATGCATTTCTTTTCCTAATTTTTCCTCTCGTGTGGCACACTTGAGTTTTGTATCACCTCATTTGTTGTCATATATTCTAAAATGAGATTGAAGAATGAGTAAATGGGGGTGGATTTCTCACAAACATCATGGTGGGCCCCACCTTGCTTGCAAGCAAGTACTTTCGTGGAAGCCTTTGTCATGAAATCCGCGTCCCTACTATGCCTACTATGCCTAGGGCTGCACATCTGCTCGGTTAACCCTCCCGACCTGACCCCGTAGAAACCTAATCCATCTCGACCCGGCTGAGAAAATGGTCCGGTCACAAGTGGATGTAGCTGGACCATTTTTAATTTAGGTACGGTTTAGGGTACATGCCAAACCTGCCCGACTCGTACCCCGAACCGCATATACCCTACCTATTCCACCCGATTTATACTTGTTTATTGGTTTTAGAAATATCTGAATGACATTATCAATAGGTTGAATGGTCAATAAACATTAGGGTGGACTCTAGAATCTTTTAATGGTGGGAGTTCAATGACCACTGATTTTTGTGGTGTGGTCTACCTAAAGCTTTTATTTGCTTCCTTTTTCTTGGGACCATGTCCTATAATAATCTGGAAACATAGATGGACGACATGGATTTACAATATATACATCGAGGTGAGCCTCATGGTCAAGCTTTCACCCACATGGCTAGTTCCAGGGTCTCAGCGACTCTCACCCAAGCTACGCTCATCAAACACTCACAATGAGCGGATTAAGTGACATTCGGGATCCACTAAGGTGGGTGGCCCTTGACTATGTGTCTTAAATCTGCACCATCCAACTATTTTGAAAGATCATTTTAGGATATGATATCAAAAATGAAGCTAACTCAAATCTTAGGTGGACCACATCATAGAAACATAGTCATAACCCGACCTGACCCGACCCGGTTTAGCATATAGGGTAGGGTAGGGTAGGGTTAGGGTTGATCATTTTACAAGGTAGGGGTAGGGTTAGGGTTGGGTCAGCCCAATTTGGTCATGACCCGGACTGAAACCCAAACCTTTAAAATATATTTGGGTTCGGTCCAGGATTGGGCCCAACTCGACCCTAATCCGACCCGTGTGCAGGCCTAACTACGCCGAATCGTAGATGGAAGTGGATTCCGTAATGTGCACACGACCTTGGTGGTGTGTTGAAATCACCATGTTAGGTGGGCCCTACCAGAATGTATGTGTTATATCCAAACCATCTGTCCATTTGGCGAGATCATTTAAGAGCATAGTTCATAGATCCAAAGTTCAAGTGGGCCACACCAAAGAAAGCATTAGGGATTTGAATGCTAAGTACCGTTGAAAACTTTTGGGGGGCATAGAAGTTTAGGATCAAGGCAATATTTAACTTTTTGATATCATTCAGGTTTGGATGAACTTATCAACAACTGGGATTGCAAATAAACATCATGGTGGGCCTAGGCAGGTTTCAAAGGTGGGCGTCACTGTCCCCCTACTTCTTAAGGTCCACTTGAGGATTGGATCAGCATAATTTTTGGGCTCATGATCCAAAAAGATCTCGTAAAATGGATGGACGTTGTGGATATAACACATACATTATGGTGGGGCCCACAGAAACGCACCAACAAAGTTGGTGGACGTGGCACAGAACCAAATCCACTTTCTCATATGGAAGCGGATTACCATGTGGGCCCCTGAGTTTTTCGTATATCCACGTAGTCCATCTGCTTTCCCATATTATTTTAGGTAGTGATCATAAAACTTAAGCAGATCCATATCTCAGGTGGACCATATAACTGGAACTTCGATCCCCATTGTTTCCTCTAGTGTGGGCCACTTGAGTTTTGGATTTGTCTCATTTCTTATTGCATGCCAGAAAATGAGCTCTAAAAACAGATGAACGGAGTGAATTTCTCACAAACATCACAGTGGACCCCACCTCACTTACAGTGTGGAACATCCTGCGAAAGACATTAGTCGAAAACCGCGTCCGAGTATAACTGATTTAGCCAGTTTCCTTCTTTATATCAGCGGAAGCATCTGTGCTGTAAAATTTGCAAACCTGTCATCTAAAGGAGGAAGACAAGACACGCCTTGACCTCACAGTAGCATTGTATGCGCTCGACCGCATAGTACTATTTCCCATATGTATATTATATATATATTTTTTAAAAAAAAAATTAACCTTTGCCTGATTCGAGCCAAACTAAGCCAAACTTCGAGCCAAGCAAAATCGAGCTCAGGCGAGCTTTGCGCGAATTTTCAATGAGCTCATAAAATAGGCTCAGCTTGGCTTAATCCACCCTACAAATTAAGCCGAACCGAGCTTTTTCGGGCTGAGTCAAGCGAGCTTTTCAAGCTGGCTTAATTGTGTACAGCTCTAGTTACGGGTCGTCAAATTACGGCCTTTTCACATAGTGATTAGGATCCCAATCATCCATTTACTTTCTTGTAGGCTTAGCTTTAAATTCATCGATCATGAATCAAGGGTCAAGATCTCATCGACCGCTTATCCAAAATCTAAACCGTTGAGCACCATTGTAGATCTTGTATAAACTTTGATTTTTATCGTTCATTTTTCATTGAATATACGTGCACAAGTCTTTAGACCCGCCTAACGACAAGTAGTTATGATTTCCATGGTTTACACACCTATACTCTTAGGCCATTGTCAAAAGCATGTTTTCGTAGGTCCAATTGCAACGAAATTCCAACAAAGCTTCACTTGACTTATCTGAAGTGTACACCTATGATCTCCATGCATGGATCCTAGAATTTGACCATCAATCAAAAATTTATCCCATATCTCCTTAATAGTCGGCCCGGCCTGATCACTGAACTATAATTACTAATGTGGTTCTCTTATTTTTTCCATCAATCTCCATTGATTTACTTTTTTTATTTGGAAAGCAAGCGACCAACACTCTTTTATTACTAACCCAAGGCAAAGGCCTAAAAAATACAACTAGCGGGGTGAACCCCTAGGAAGAAAGTTTTTAAAAAAAAGGTGCAACCCACACACCAAGTGCAAGGGAGAAAAAGGAAAGGAAAAAAAAACAAAAAAAGAGAGGGAGGAGTGAAGCTACAAAAGACTAAAGAAAACCCACAACCTGGGCTAGGCAATTAAAGCAATCTAGCAATCTCAATGTGATGAAAATCGAATAGCGCATGCATGGGAATAACAGCTAGCTTCAAGAGAGTCATACCATGGCGCCCCGAGGCAATATCAGCATGACTACTAGATGTAACAACGTAAGAGTGCAGACCACAAGCAAAAAGGCGCATCTCCCAGGAATAGGGAGGTCCATGATAGCTACAAGACTCTGACTATTAGGCACCAAGATATTTGCACATGCAATAACGTATCCAAACAATTAGTAACGCGTTCGTAAAGCATTTGAAGGCATTTGTCCGAGGTCCCTTGCATGACAGTATCAGTGACAATACCCCAAGTAGGACGAGCTTAGGAGGAAAAGCATAAGAGGCCAACTTTAGATCTACATATCTCAATACATGCTAAAGTCAAGTTTGCTATGGTTCTATGCATATGGGTTGATCTGACAGTGGTGGTGCACACAATGGAGTAGGCTATGGGAATATTCCAAGCCGTAGATATTGCATTAGAAGTTATGTTTGCAATAGAAGGCCCAAGAAGAAGTACAACTCTAGCTCTCATGTTTGAGATAATATTTCTAAAGATTGTTTCCTTTGGGAGAGACTTGGAATTAAAGGTATAGTTATCTCTCTCTCTCTCTCTCTCTCTCTCTCTCTCTAAATATGCCATGCAAAGGCAGGGAAGATAGCCTAGCAAGAAAAATAGAAATCATATCATTAACATTATCCACTATATATGAAACAGGACAACTGTTGGATGGGAAATCGAAGGGATAAGAAGCTTAGAGTGAAGGTTTTCCCAAATCTAGTTCATGTACCTACAAGAAAAGAATAGATGATTTATAGATTCAACACCATGACAGAAAGCATAAGAGATGTCATCAATAATCCCACGGTTGGAAAGCAGGTCTTTAGTTTTTAACCTTCCTAGGAAAATCATCCATGAGGTAATTGAGTGCCTAGGAATGAAACCACTAAATCAAATGAGATCGCACCAAGGGAGATTTGGGTGACCAGTTCTGCAAGCCTTAATAGCAAAGGCGAAGGTGAATGTACTATTTGGGGAGAGGGTCCAGACAATCTCATTATTAACCGGGGTAATTTGGTGCGATCTAATCTTTTGAAACAATTGGGCTGGTGTAGGAGAGTTAGGATATAGGAATTTACATTCCGTGTCTTGGATTATATTACTAACATGGATGGTAGTACATAAACTAAGATCTTGGATGGCCCTGATTCCCATTCGATTAAAGAGGAATAAATCCCCTAGCCAAGGGTCATGCAATCATCTGTTTACTTTTTAAAATAGATTGTGTTTAAACAAGTTTCCAGGATCATCAGACTTTAAAGGAACTTTAGGAAAATCCTTTGGTATTAAATTAAGTGTATATTCTCCCTTGCATTCATCCCAATGCTCACTCCCCCTCCGTTCATCATGCAATTTTTTCCAATGTGATAGTCCGTCCTCAAAACTGATCGCACAGTTTCATACCTACCTAATAAGCATTAATCCTTTTGCAATCATCTCAAGGAGTTAATGAATGCAACATAGTACCTTCTTTTTCGTTTTGTTTGTTTTCAATTTTTTTTTTTTTTTTTTCCTTTTTGGCTTAAATTTGGGAAAACAGGACTTGTAATTTTATTGATGTGAAAACAAAATCCATTTACATTCGGAAGGGTTGCAAAACAAACAAACCCATCCACTACACAACAAGAACGCGAAGCAAACTCATAACCAAAACTATAAAAAAGACAAAACTATAGAAAAACCCAACCCAACACCTTGTTACCTCATTCGAAGGGCAACAGGGGACTAGGACAACTCTGGATGCATACATGCAAACTTCGCTTAACCCTTAGCGGGATGAGTATCTTAACCCACACCTAAGTATCTTCCTGAATTTTGGGTTTCATGTGCTAAAATGATGATGCAAAATAATTAAGTAGTGTCAAGTCAACCCAACCGTTGGGGTAGACACGCGTATCTGTTCCAAAGGAATCCACCTAGCGTCCAAATGTAACTGCTGCGGGAGTGGGCTCGAGCCAGCTGAGGAATCTTTGGACCACCTCTTCATTTCGGGTGAGATCGCCTCAAAGGTATGGGGCTTTTTCTCTTCGTTATGGGACATCCCGCTGTTAGGGGACCCCACCATTGCTGGCCGAACATCTTTATGGTGGAGAAAGGCGGCTGATGTTGATGGCTACATGACTCTCATGGGCCTGCTCCCCTGCCTCATCCTCTGGGAGGTTTGGAATGCTAGAAACTCTATAAGATATGAAGCCGCGGCCGCGACTTCAGAAGCTCCACTCTCCCGCATCAAGAGGTGGATCTGTCTCTTAGGCCCCTTACTCCCTGCTCCTAAGGATTCTTTCCCCTTGAGACAGTTGGCTTTAAACTCGCTTCAGGTCATGCTAAAGGCGCCCCGTTAAGGGTATCCTTCGGTGGTCAAGTGGATTCGTCCGAAATGTGGATGGGTGAAAGTTAATGTTGACGGCTCCGCAAAAGGTAACCCGGGGCTATCAGGTGGTGGAGGTGTTTGTAGGAACAGGGATGGCGCTTTCATCTTCGGTTTTGCCAAAGGTTACGGATGGGGTTCTAATATCCGGGCTGAAGCTAGGGCCATCCTTCAAGGCCTCTCTATGTGCGTCAAGCGAGGCTTCCCCAAAATTGTGGTGGAAAGCGACTGCAAAGTAGTGGTGGACCTCCTCGACAAGGATACCTCGTCCATGTGGTCCCTTAGGTACTTCTGGACTCGGATTTCTCTCCTCAAACAGGTAGCTCAAGTCTCCATTGTCCACACACCTAGAGAAGCTAATGGGGTGGCAGACGGCCTCGCCCGCCTAGGTAGCGACGGTCAAAGGGATATTATCTTTGAAAGACAACCGAACCTCCCATTCACCATCCGTGGACTGCTTCTGCTGGACCGTACGGGGTTGGGAAACCTCAAAATCTCTTGAGCTCCCTAGAACCCCTTCTCTCGTTGTGCTTCCTCCCTCGCGCTGCTCGTGCTCGGTTTGGGCCCAGCTCTTGGGTCCTTCCTTTTTCTGTCTTTTCTATATGATAGGCGAGGGCCGTCGGTTTTTTGTGGCGCCCGTCTGAATGTATGTATAGTCTCTTCTCTTTCAATACAGGTATAGGTGGGTTACTCCCACCTTTCGGTTAAATAAAAAATAAATAAAAAAACCCAACCGATCTGAACATCAAGTCAGGTTTATAAGTATGGCTTAATCCAAATTGAGAAATAACCCATCACGCATAATATCTCAAGCAATAGGCGCAAAGATATTGGTCGCCCTCTTCAAAATATCCAATGGTTATGTTTTGGTACAAGTGTCCACATTTCAAAGGATAAAATTAAGCAACAAATCCAATTGATAGATTATAAGTTAGGTTAAAAAAAAAAAGGTTGAAGTATGGTTTACGGTTATACCATCTTTAAGTGCCTGCCTACAAAGGATCCTAGGCGGGAAAAAAAAAAAAAATGGCCTCCTACGCAGCCCGGAGTATAGTCTAATTCCCCAAGAATAAAAGCCTGAGTTATACTGAGTATCTCAGATGATCACTGAGTCTAGAAAACCGCATCACGTGTCAAGTAAACAATAACATGTGAACTTTAATCCTACAACAGTGTAATGGCAAACATGCAGGCATGGAAAATGTACACACAAGCATCAAAATAACTCAAATCAAGCCATCGGAATTGTCAGACTAGACTTAGATGTACGGTACTTGATTGCCTATCTATACGATTGGTGGACAATTCAGTAGATGGCTGAGATGACAAATAACCAATTATTTGAATTCAGCAAACATTTGTCTGCAAATCAACAGTCAGGATTATCCGATCAAGATGATTTTCTTATGAACAACGGCCCACATTCAATGCACCCGTATGACCAAGCAGTTGTAGGGATCGCCAATGACAGGCTCAAGTGCATGAGTATACGCTGCCTCCTCTGCTCGGTTTACGGGCAACGTCATCTTATACCTGCCATGCGTGGTACATGAGCTGAGACCTTGGACTGGAGTATGCCTTCCAAAGCTTTTTTAATCACCATCGTGGTACGCGAGTGGAAGACCTTAGACTGCCAAATAGAAGTTTTTTCGATTGACATCATGATACACGAGCAAAAGGCCTTGGGCTGGAATATGCAAATTAAAGAAAGTTCTTTTAATTGCCATTGTAATTCACAAGTAGAAGACTTTAGATTGGAGTGTGCAAACAAAAGTTCTTTTGATTGCCTCTCTTACTCGTGCCTCAATGGTTGATTCGCAAGAGTTTCAACATGAGGTCATGAGTTTAAAGTATCGGTTATGGTATACATTAAAAAGCAACATATGTGAGTTTGTGTGTGTAAAAAAAAAAGAGTGCATTAAACAAGCAAAAAAAAAAAAATTGTATTGATTGCTGCCGTGGTACACGAGTGGAAGACCTTAGGTTGGAGTATGCAGACAAAAGTTCTTTAGATTACCATCGTGGTACATGAGTGGAAGACCTTAGGCTGAATACGTGAATAAAAGTTCTTTTGATTGCCATTGTCGTGCACTAGCTAGCGGAAGACCTTGACTTGAAAGTTTCTCTTTTTTATTACCATCTGCTATTTAGAATGCAACTCCCCACCAAATGCTATTGAGTTTGTTTTTGCTTTCTCTTTCGATAGTCCTCCCATTAAATAAGAAGGATGGTGGTTGGACATTTACGTCCGAGGGTGTTTTGGTCATTACTCGTCCTTGCCTTCCTTCTCCCATGCATGAACTGCATAGGAATCGGGTCCTCCGCCTTAGCCTTGGGAAACGAGACAGATCGACTTGCCTTGATCGCATTCAAGGATCGGATGTGGAATGACCCATTCGGGGTCTTCAGCTCATGGAATGATTCCCACCATTTCTGCGACTGGGAAGGAGTCACATGCGGTGGACACAGGCATCCTCAAAGGGTCACCGCCTTGAATCTTGCGTCTAGAAGATTGGTGGGGCCGATATCACCTTGCGTAGCAAATCTCACCTTCCTCCGGAGCATCAACCTCTCAGACAACGGCTTCCATGGCGAAATTCCACGCGAAATCGGCCGGCTTTTCCGGCTTCGGGATCTTGATCTAAGTGGTAATGGGCTGCAAGGAGGAATCCCCGATGATCTGTCCCACTGCTTGGAAATCAAATCCATCCGTTTACGTCGTAACAAGCTCGTGGGAAGAATTCCCGTCCAGCTTAGCTCCCTGCCAAAGCTCATGATGTTGCATCTCAGCTCTAACAATCTTATTGGCGACATCCCACCATCACTCGGGAATCTCTCGTCTCTTGTTTCTTTCTTTCTAAATGGTAACCGTTTGGAAGGAAGCATTCCAGATGAACTAGGAAGGCTACTGAAGTTAGAAATTCTTGCCATCTCTTCCAATAAGCTGTCCGGTATGATCCCACCGTCACTTTACAACCTCTCATCCATAGTTGTTATCTCTTTGTCAGATAACCGACTTAACGGAAACCTTCCATTCAATCTAGGTTTCACCCTTCCAAATCTCAAACAACTTTTACTCGGAACAAATGAATTTTTGGGACCAATACCAGTTTCATTACCCAATGCTTCAGGACTTTCTAGGGTTGATTTTAGTCATAATAATTTTAATGGAACCGTGCCAGTAAATTTGGGAAGACTACAGCATCTCCGTGTCCTACATATACCTGATAATAAGCTAGGAGGTGGAGAAGGAGATGATGACTTGAGTTTCCTCACTTCTTTGACCAATTGTACCCGTTTGGAAAGATTGTCACTATATACCAATCAGCTGAGAGGAACACTGCCCGCCACCATCGTCAATCTCTCCACCCACCTAACCTATCTAGCATTAGGAGGAAGCCCGATATCTGGAAGCATCCCAACAGATATTAGCAATCTCTTTAACTTAAATACTTTTGGTATAGTAGAGAGCTCTGTCATGGGTACCATTCCTATTGGTGTTGAGAAGCTTCGAAACCTGCAGGGATTGTATTTGTACAAGAACAAACTCTCAGGACGAATCCCATCCTCAATTGGCAACATCACTGGATTGTCTGTGCTCTCTTTATACGGAAATCGCTTGCAGGGAAATATCCCTTCGAGTCTTGGAAACTGCCGTCGTCTTCGGGCCTTAAGTCTTGATAGAAACAAGCTAAATGGCACCATACCCAAAGAAGTTTTAAGTATTCCTTCGCTGGTCAGAGTTGATATATGTGAGAATTTTTTGATCGGATCTCTACCATCGGAAGTTGGTAACTTGAAACTACTTCAATATTTGGATGTTGGTCACAATAAATTGACAGGTGAAATTCCCATCACTCTGGGCAATTGTTGGAGTCTGGAAATTCTTAATTTGAGCAATAACTTCTTTCAAGGAGCCATTCCTTCGGGTTTGAATAACTTAAAAGGTATTAAACTGCTAAACCTTTCTCACAATAACTTTTCTGGGCATATTCCAGTAGCTCTGGAGAACTTTCCATTTCTCGAGTACTTGGATTTGTCATCCAATGATCTCAATGGCCAAGTCCCAACTCAAGGTGTTTTCAAAAATGCCAGTGCATTTTCAGTGCATGGAAACAAGAGGCTTTGTGGAGGTATCCCACAATTACAGCTGCCTGCATGCCCGAAGAAAGCTTCTAAGAAACGAGGAAGGTCTAATTCTATTACAGTAATATGCTCGGTGGTCGGTGCAGTTTTAGGTCTGATACTTCTATCATTTCTCTTTGCCACTCTTTATTGGGCAAGAAGAAAGGCCAGCAAGAAGCCTTTGCCTGACTCTTTCTTGCACGGCCAATGTTTAAATGTTTCTTATGCGGATCTCTTTAAAGCAACTGGCGAGTTCTCTTCAGACAATTTGATTGGCATGGGAAGTTATGGTTCAGTATACAAAGGAATTCTAGATCGGAATGAAACACTTGTTGCGGTGAAAGTTCTCGATCTTCAGCGATGTGGAGCTTCAAGGAGTTTCCTTGCTGAATGTGAAGCCTTGAGAAATACCCGGCACCGGAATATGGTTAAAATCATAACTGCTTGCTCAAGCATTGATTTTAAAGGCAATGATTTCAAAGCTCTAGTGTTTGAGTACATGGCTAATGGGAGTCTCGAGGAGTGGCTGCATCCAAATGTACATGGGCAGCAAGAGGTGAGGAGTTTGAACCTTATTCAAAGGCTAGATATAGCCATTGATGTGGCCTCTGCATTGGAGTATCTTCATCACCATTGCGGCACAGTAGCAGTCGTTCACCGTGATCTGAAACCGAGCAATGTTCTACTGGACAATGAAATGTGTGCCCACGTGGGTGATTTTGGATTAGCAAGGTTCCTTCCTAATGCTGCCAGTAATACTTCTGAAGATCAAACCAGCTCAACTGGTATCAAGGGATCTGTTGGCTATGTTCCTCCAGGTAACAATTTCATGTGTTTCCTTTCTTCTTTTATCTTTTATAAATGTTGCAGTAGTTCTTAAATATGAAGCTTGAATTGTCACTTCTCTTTGTTGCTCGTGTTGTACTGTTGTTACAGTTGCAACCATAAGAAAACACAATTAGAAATGATCAGGTACTCAAAATAATTGATCCGGATTCGTTTTTAAATCCTACCAAAATAATTGATTTCTAATGCATAGTTATTAATAACTAGAGTGAGATGAACTCATTTTTCAGTGGCAACCAAACATGTCCTAAACTCTCAAAATAAATCATTTTGTAAAAGTTATGCTTCCATTACCTGCAACTGAACTAACTGAATGGTAAATCAAAAGAAACTTTCAGAGAGAATATGATTGGAGGATGGAAGATGCTTTTTTTTTTCTTTTTCATTTTTGGATAAGATAAATATCGTCTAAAAATGCATCCAATGGTTGCGCATGCAAGGTCAATGGATGAGAAATTAGTAGTAATTGCATTATAATCTTTTCTTTTTTCTGATGATTATGTTTATAGTAGGACCCTTTTGTTAGTTATACCGTGATAACTTCGTGCTTCAACAGTTTAAAATTAATATGATATTATTTCCTATACTTTTAATGATTGTCACTTCTTTAAGGGCAAAAATCAATCCTTATTTTGATCTAATCACTGGAATGAAATCTTAATATCTCGAAAATTCGAGATGTATAAATGACAGAGTATGGAACGGGTGGAAAGGCGTCTGCACATGGAGATGTCTACAGCTATGGTATTCTTCTTTTGGAGATGTTCACAGGAAAGAGGCCAACCGATGACGTGTTTAAAGACGGTCTAAGCCTCCATCAATTTGTTAAGATGGCTTTACCCAATCGAGTGATGGAGATTGTAGACCCACAACTACTCTTAGAAGAAGTTCAAGTTCTGAACAATGGAGAACAGCGTGGCATCGCAAGAACTAGAATGAGAGAGTGCTTGGCTTTTGTGGCCAAAATTGGCATTGCATGTTCTGTAGAATCTCCAAACGACCGGATGCAAATCAGAGATATTGCCACAGAAATGCATGCAATCAGGGACTTATATCTTGGGTTTGGGATTCACCAAGATCAGCAAAATGGGGCACGATGATTGGGCCAAGTTTCATCTTATCTTAGTTATTATTAAGTCATGGTAGTTAAGAAATGGAGGATAAATAGGTGTGGAAAGTAGCACGTTGAGTTTTTCTTTGTTTTTCAGCTTTGTATTCCTTACCTCCTAGAGATGCTTGGAAAAGGATTGTATTGTAAGATATTGTTTTTGTAATAAATGAGTGGGATGCCAAAAGATAGTTATGGCATGAAATAAAGTATTTGTCCACATGATGGATCATATACTGAAAGTCATACTGATGGTACGATGGAACATGTTTCCTAAGAACCATGAAGATCCTCGCCATCCAATCTATTTTTCATTTTTTTTTCTTCATTAAAGGAGACAATTTATTGCATTTTTTTCCTAACCATCCATTTGCAGCCTCTACCAATGAAAGATATAAGAATGTCCTGTCAATGAGATTTTACAGGCACTATCCGTCCATTTCTTGAGATAACGAATGGCTAAAAAAATCACTTCTAGACAGGTGGATCCTCCAATGGTGTGATTTTTCTCATGGCAGCCCATGAAATGGGCAGGATATCTAATGGACAATCCGGATTAATCGATTGCATTATCCATGTTTCTTAATGATTTTTTTTTTTTTTAAGGAAAAAAATTTCTCATAAATGATTGAAACAACAAAAATCTCAAGGGTTAAGCCTAGGAATTATGGATGTTTGAAAGCAACGCATATGGAGCGGAGTCTCTAGGGTTGAGCCTAGGAATGTCTTCCGCAATACTCCCAGCATTCTCAGTGTTTTTATGGATCTTGTAGGCGGATAACAGAGTCCGATCCAAATAACTGCATCAGGCTTTACAAGCATCGATCTAATCATTGCTTCTGCCTCATCCCCAGAAGATCAACCATACAAGTGCAATGCTCCAATCTAGGCTGCAATTCATACTTCTCTGTCATCAGCCTGAAAAACTCTGCTGCTTGTTCCTTCACTCCACTGTGACAGCAAGCGTACAACAAACCCAAAAATGTGACAACATTTGGCTCATTCCTTCGCTATCCATCCGTTCAATAACCCAATAGCCTCCTGCCCATGCTCATGAAACCCGGCCCTAAGTGCTAATGATCGAACTCGACAAGACAATCTCCAAATCTTCATATTCCAAGAAGGTTCTCTTAGAATCATGTAGAGACACCCACATTTCAAATACACGTTAACAAGGGAACCTTTCACAGAATGAACTTGCTGACCTTGCCCATGCGTTGGTAATTCAGAACATGAGCTGATACTGCTCAAGAAATTGATTTGATCTGGTCTGAATCCAGCCATCTTCATCAGATTAAATTGATCTAAAGTTCCCTCAGCAGACCCATTTTGAGCCCTGGCTGCAATAACAGTATTACAGGCAATGACATTATGGACAGCCATCCCTGCAAATGACTGTTCTCCTCCTTCGACGCACCCACATTTCATGTACATGTGAGTGAGAGAGTTCCCAATTCCTAAATTTGAATGAAACCCAGATTTGATGACATAGGTGTGAATCTGCTGGCCTGATTCTATTCCCTTCAAACCCGCAGAGCTCCTCAATACACTTCCCATAGTGATTCGTCCAGCCGCAGTCTCAACCACTGCATCTGAAAGGACAAATCCAACCAACTTCATTTTAACCCGAATTGGATCAGTCCCATGACCATAGCATTCCATGTCGTGACGTTCCTCTCAGGCATATCGTCAAAAATCTTCCGGGCAATCTCCAAATATCCATTTTGGATAAACCTACCAATGAAAATATTAGAAGGCGTGACTTTCTTCCTCAGCATCACGTCGAACAGTGTGGCTGCCATGGGCAATTGACCACATTTGGCGAATACATTGAGAAGATGGTTGGAGATGAACCTGTCTGAAAAGGACCCAGATGTAATTATGATTGAATGGATCTGTTTGGCTAGTGAAAGAGACTGTTTGGGGATGCATGCTTGCAAGAGGTGGGAGAAGAGAGATGGATCAGACCATATTTCAGATTTGAATCTTTCAAAGGCTTCCTTCAGGCTTCCTTCGGAACAGAGGCTGATGAAATCTTTTCTAGATGTAGAGGGTGTTTTGGAGGTCTTCATGCAGAAAGAACGGAGGGTTGTGATGTTGAGAGTTGTGGGGAAAGAGCAGAGTTTAGAGAAGGCCTGTTGCCCTGCATGGCCTGTTTGGATGTCAAATTAGAAAATATCCTCCTTTTTAAAATGATGGCTAGCTCTTACTGAACTTTGCCAAGCCCCTGTGCGTTCATGAGGCAGCTTATATACACGTTACCCATCCAGCAGAGCACATTGATTCAAGAAAGCGATAGCATCCTTCCCCCGCCCAGGCAAGGGCTCTGTGGATCCGACCATGCATGATGTATAATAGGTTTTATCCACGCGGTCCATCCATTTTTCCAGATCATTTTAGGCTTTAAGCTCAAAACTGAGACAGATGCAAGGATCAAGTGGACCACAAAGTGGTGATTGAACATCACAATTAAAAACTTCTTGGGGGCCACAGAAGTTTCGGATCACCGTGGGCTATTTTCATTTTACCTGTATCCAGTTTTATGTGACCTTATCAACATGTTGGATTACAAATAAACATCACCATGGGCTATAGGAAGGCTTCAACGGTGGGCATCATTATCACCATTCCTTCCTGTGGTGTGGTCTATACGAGCATTGGATCCGCTTCATTTTTGTACTGATAATCTAAATTTATCTGAAAAATGGATGGACGGCATGGATGAAACTATACATCACGGTGCGGCCCACAGAGCCCCTTCTTGGACTGATTTCAGTCAAGGGGCCGCTGGAGGCTGCTTCGATTGATACAAGATACAATGCATTCATCATCAGTCTGCTACCATGATTTAGATGCTCTCGCCCAAGATTCAGGTCGTTGACAAAACAAGCTTGCGGCTGAAACAGAAATATTTGCTGAAGTTTTCTTAACCGTCCAATTGTTTCTAACATTGTGGCCTATCTCCTGAACGGATTGGATTTATTTTTGGGTAAGGACATCTGTACGATCATAACAACCTGATGGACGGCTTGGATATTGCACCTGACAGCCATACCAAATGGCTGGCTTGTACATGAGTTGCCTTGTACACACGTGTGGACTTAGCGAAGCGATATATGCATTATGTACTTGGGTTTTCAGTTCGATACGTGGGGTCCATGATTGGGTGATCCAGACAGTTAATCTGAACGGCCGCACTGTAGATGAGCCTTGCTTCGGAATCCGTCGAGTGAAAGATAGTCTGAGTATTCCTATGTCCGGACCCCACCCATTAGATGTGTGGCTTTCTTTTCCTCAATGCTACTTGAACCAGTTCAGACCCGGTCCTTTGCGTAGAAAAGTTCAGCTTGCCTTCCTAAATGGGTTATGTGGAAGTCTTGGGCATACCCCCACTCGTCAGGTGAGCAGCACACGAATGTTAGAAGTGTCACTTAGGAAAATGATGAGAATGATCTTTTAGAATTGATGGGTGTCTCAAATCTATGCTAGACAGGTTCGTTGGGCGATCAAGTAAGTTGGTTGGGTGACCAACCGTAGAGGATTTGGCACAGTGAATTCTCTGACATTTTTGAGTGGTTTTGGGCGATCGAACCACGGTTGTCGGGCGATTAAAGGGGGCTTTGGGCGCTTGATCAGGCGACCGATCGTATATTGGTTGTGCGATAGGATTGCACGATTTTGTGTAATTAAGTTATGTCTAATTCCAGTTTGCTGCCTGTTTAAGGGTAGTAATCGGGGGTAAGTAATTGCCAAAGGGGTCGGTTATCCTAGATGGGTTGAGAGAGTTCTAAGGTGAGAGAATAAGCTTGAGGAAGAGCTATGTTATTCTTTCTCTAGGAAAGCTTGAGTTTCTCTTGTGGGTTGTGATCCGGATGTTTGTTTCTTCATTCTCTTGTAACTTCGATTTCATAATGGATTGTTCATTTTTTTTCGTGGATTTTTACCCGTGAGGGATTTCCCCACATAAATCGGATTGCCTTATTGTATGTGTCGATTTGTTTGATCATTGTGATTATCTCATTTAATTTCTCGCTTCTTCCACTGCGGGCCAATTTTTCCCAACAAGTGGTATTTGAAATAACGTTGGGAGGTATATCAGAATCTTATACGAGGTTTCAATGACGCCTAGCATGAAATTCGAGATAAAGACGTATTCCGAGAAAAATAACTTTGAACTGTGAAAAATAAAGATGGAAAGCCTTCTAGCTCAGCAAATGGTCGAAGAAGCTCTCCTTAGTAAGCGACTGAAGATTATGAAATTAAGAAGAAGAATGGGAGAAGGTGGATCAAAAGGTCAAGGTATCAATCCAGTTGTGCTTAAGGGATGAGGTCCTATACAACGTCATGAGGGAGAAGACTGCGGCTGATACGTGGGTGAAATTTGAGAACGTTTGCGTGAAGAAGTCTCTTGAGAATCGTCTGTATCTGATGACACAGTTGTTCAATCTAAAGATGGGGGAAGGGGCTGATGTTAAGAGCCACATTAGCACGTTCAGTAGGATCGTTTGCAAGTTGTTAGATCTAGATGAACCGATAAAAGATGAATATCAGGCATGCATCACGTTGAATTCACTTCCAAAATCATATAAGTCGTTCATGGACTCTTTGTGCGTGGGCAAGGTGACCATTATCATTGAGATCATTATCTCAACCTTTCAGGCGAAGGCAATGAGAAGGAAGAGCGGTAACGTGGGATTTTCCTTTGATGAGGCACTGGTTATGAGAGGAAGGAATTCTGAGCGGAATGAGAGATCTTCATCATTGAAATCTAAATATAAGGGTAATAGGAAGAGCAAGGTGAGGTGTTGGAATTGTGGGGAAGAAGGGCATATGAAGAGGGATTGTTAGAATCTCAAAATAAGGCAAGAGAAGCCTAAATATTCTTCTAGGAAGGATAATACCATGAAATCAACAGAGGACGAGTGCGATGTTTGCAATGTATTGACTATATCCGATAAAGGGTCTCTCGATAGAGAGTGGCTCTTGGATTCAGGTGTATCATGTCATGTGGCGATGGCTACACCTACAAGGTGGTGGGTACTGGCATAGTGCGCATTAGGATGTTCGATGAGATCGAACAAGTCCTGGCAGATGTGAGGCATGTCCCTAAGTTGAAGAAGAATGTAATCTCTCTTGGTGCACTTGAGGCAACGAGATGCAGGTTCATCAGCTGTGAACAGTACTGTAAAGTAATAAAGGGGGCACTCATGATGATGAAGGCACAGAGGTGCAACCATCTTTACAAATTGATTGGGAGCACTTCTCACAGTGGAGCTACGACGATTGTAGCGAAATCCATGCTTGGTTGTATGTGGCAAGTGCATAAGGGCGACATGAGAAGAGCAGAGGGCATGAAGGTGCATGAATCGAGTCAGTGTAGGCATGAGAAGCGGTGGAGCTATGAAGGAGACCAAGTAGAGATGAGGATGAGTGATCGAGTATGGCGAGGTGCAGCATAAAGATTATCATCACGGTGGAGATTGTTGGAATCGGCCGACTCAAATTTATGTTGGACAGGGCTGTCAGGTGATCGAGCAAGTTAGTCGACCGACCAACCGACCGTAGAGGATTTTGCACAATAACCTCTCTGAACGTTTTTTAGTGGTTTCGGGGGACCGAACCACTGGTGTTGGACGACTGACCATATGTAGGTTGTGCGATAAGATTGCACAGTTTTGCATAAGTTGTTTCTAATTCCGGTTTGATGCCTATTTCAGGGGTGTAATGCAAGATTAGGGTAATTGTCAAAGTGGTCGGGTACCCTAGAGGGGCTTAGATAGTTCCAAGGTGAGAGAATAATCGTGAGTAAGAGCTATGTTGGTCTTTCTCTGGGAAAGCCATGGGTTTCTATTGTGGGTTGTGATCTGGATGTTTGTTTCTTCATTCTCATGTAACTTCAATTTCATAGTGGATTGTTCGCTTTGTGCCATGGGTTTTTACTTGTGAGGGATTTTTCCACGTAAAATCAAATTGCCTTCTTGTATGTGTTGATTTACTTGATCATTGTGATTATCTCGTTTAATTTCTCGCTTCTTCCGCTGCAGGCCGATTTTTCCCAACATGATCCATATACAACATATGTGTTTTCCCACCTAATTATGGGTGGATTGTCTATTAGGGGGTGTCAATGGGATGGATTAGGGTTGGGCTAGGCTTTGTCCAAGCTTAGTTTGTATTGCAAAAAATAAGCCCAAGCCTGGCCCGAGCCAAAATAGTTCAGCTTGAACTGGGCTGATTGTTTACGCCAGGCCCAAGCCCAGCCCTGAGAGTTGGCATGGATGGTGTGTGCGCAGACTTTTTTTTTTCTTGGAAATTTCTTGTAAGCCACCCCTATTTTGTTGTATGGACAAAAAAATTGTTACTTCTAAACTATTTCTTCTAAATGGCCTTTCATAAGTTTATAGTACACTTTGGGTGGAGTATTTTTGTATCTATGAAACTTTTGTACTTTAAAATGTCCCCAAAATAAGGTGGAGCCACCTTTTGTGATACTTTTCTGAACCAGTGGGAGGGGGGGAGTCGTGTGGATCCTGTGCACATGTGGGTCCCACAACAGCAAAAAGTGGGTCATTGCTTACTACCATTGAAATTATCAATGGTCTATTTTTAATGCTTTTAGGCCATTCAAACCATTAAAATGGCATTCCCATCTGTTTAGAATGTCATCCCCAGTGGTTTGAACATAACCTTCGACTTTTTCCCTATATCTAAAATTTTTGTGGCACAATAAAGGCTTGAAAGGCCTGGGTTCAGTATACACTGTTAAATCTTCTGTGTAGCTAGCTTGAGCTTCGGATCTAGATCACTTTTTTACCCAAGCCCTAAAATCATATGAGGAATACGGTGATGGAGGTGGACAACGATCCGATCCGAGTCGAACATGGACCAGATCGGATTGTTCGATTGCTTGAGTGGGTGTGTTCGAACAATGTTCGAACAAACATTCGAACAGGATGGCTCTGTTCAAACTCAATTTGGTCTAGCCCAATCATGTTCGAACATGTTCGAACATATGAATTTGGAATAATTTTTACGAGTTCGAACAAGTTCGAACAATTTTGATTTTTTCGCTTGAAAATATTTTTTCTACTACTAAATAGTAAATACCCATTTTTTCGTTCTACGTGTCCCACCATGATGTATTTGTTTTATCCACTCTGTCCATCCATTTGTACAACTTATTTTAAGGCATTAAATAAGAAATGAGGCAAATACAAAACTCAAATGGACCACACCACAGGAAACAGTGATGAGAATGATGTCCACCATTGAAACCTTCCTGGGCTCACAATCACTTTTATTTGTCATCCACCCTTCTCTCTCTCTCTCTCTCTCTCTCTCTCTCTCTCTCTCTCTCTCTCTCTCTCTCTCTCTCTGTGTGTGTGTGTGTGTGTGTGTGTAATCGAGTCGAGTCGATCAATATTCGAGTCGAGTTCGAGTTCGAGTTCGAGTCGAACAGTACTGTGTTTGAAATTGAATTGAATTTTTTTTCGAACACACCATGTGTGCTCGAACAAAGTTCGAACAATAAGACTTTCTGTTCGAACAAGGTTTTACCGAGTCGATCCAAACGGTTAAACTCAGTTCGTGTCCAGCTCTATACGGTGGACAACTCATATCTTTTGCAAAGAACACAATGAGGTAAGACGTCTCACACCTATATCTGACGCAAGTCTCTATCTAGTAATGTTTTCATCCAACCATTAATTTTGGCGGGGGCCACCTTCGTAAATCCGAACCATCCACCATTTTTACCAGCTAATTTTAAAGTGTGGGCCCAAAACCCAAGCAGATTCAATGTAAAGGCGGATCCCACGACATGAAAATGTGGGTACATGGCTTACTACCGTTGAAACCATCAATGGTCCAGTTTTAATAATTTTAGGCCATCCAAACAATTAAAATGACAGTTCCAACCATTCGAAATATCATTTCCACTGGGCTAAACACTGGGGTAAACATAACTACCGGTATTTGCACTGGATCTAAATTTTTGTAGCCTCATGACGATTTGAAGGGGTGCACTCTTACTTACGGTGTGGCCAACCTAAGCTTCGGATCTGAATCATTTTTGCAGCTAAGCGCTAGAATCATCTAAGGAAATGGTGGATGGCTCAGTTTTTTTTCAAAGAACACAAGGCCCACTGTCAGAACACCATCTTTTCAAAGAACACAAGGCCCACTGTCAGAACACCATCTTTTCAAAGAACACAAGGCCTGTCAGAACACCATCTACGCTAAGACCTCGTATCAGTGACTTCTTGACCAAACATTAATTTTGGTGGACCTCACTTTCCTAATAGTCACTACAAATATGAACTGTCCACTACTTTTGTTATTTTATTTTAAGTTGTCGACCCAAAATCAAGGTTGATCCAACACGCAAAGTTGAATCCACTACTTTTGCTATTTTTTTTTAGGCTGTTGACCCAAAATCAAGGTTGATCCAACACGCAAAGTTGAATCCTATGATTTTTAAAAGTAAGTCTGGGGCATAGTACTGTTGAAACTATCAATGATCCAATTTTGATATTTTTATGACATATAAACTGTTAAAATGACATTCTCAACCATTCGTAATGTCACTCCCAGTGGGCTTAATGTAACCACTGGTTTTTGTCCCTGATCTAAAATTTTGCCCCCTGCGATGGTTTAAAAGGCCTCAGTTCAATATGCGCTGTTACCTACTATGTGGCCCACCTAAGCTTCGGATATGGATGACTTTTAGGTTGAAATTAATCATAAATACATATCACGGAAATAGTGGAGAGCTTAGCTTTTTTAAAAGAAAACAGTGGGCAAATGGATGGATGGTTTGGGTATAGTACAATTACACCACGTGTGCAACAATGACACGTAGCTTACCAATCACGTCACATACGCAAAGGCCAGTAAACACGTTTAATACCCATTGCAAAGAGAAAATTTTTGCTACACCCACGAGTTAGCTACGCTAGCTACACCGGGTTTAGCAATGACCCCACCATGATGTATATATTGTATCCATGCCGTCCATCCATTTGGTGAGATCATTTTAGGGCGTGGTACCAAAAACGAGGCAGATTTGAAGCTCAAGTGGCCCCCAAGAATTTTTTAATGGTTGGTGTTCAATTCCCACTATTTTCTGTGCTGGGTCCACTTGATCTTCGAATCTGCCTCGTTTTTGGTGTCATGACCTAAAATAATCTCACCAAATGGATGGACTGCATAGATACAGCAATACATCATGGTAGGGTCATTGCTAAACCCGGTGTAGCCAGCGTGGCTAACTCGTGGGTGTAGCAAAATTTTTCTCCATTGCAAACACGTTAGAATGGGCCATCCATGTTAGTCAACAAAGCTATTTTTTTATTTTTTTCTTTTTTGTCGTCATCATGACCACCACTTTTTCGCATGTTTTATTTTGAATGTTTTACTTGACATTATTTTTTACTAGTATAAATGTAGGCCCCACAAAAAGAATGGCCACACCCGACATTTCAAACCTCTATACATCACAAAAGAAAGGAACAAAGGAGGAAGGCGAAACTAGGATACATCGGAGCCAAGAGACACTCCAACCGCGCAGAAGACCCACATACAAAAAAATTGGAGTCTACCCACTACACAGGGACCAACCAACCAACCGCATCCACCTCCTGGCCAACATAAGGTGGCACTACCCAAAGGCAACGATCCTACTAGAAACTAGCTTAATGATCGTCGATCGTCAAATTTCACGATTCCCAAATGGGAAACCTGGTGTAACAGGGTTAAGTGGCTAAAGTAGCTCAAGTTACCCCAAAATAATATATTATATGCCTCGAAACTCATCCCAAATCGTGAGATAATACGACTGTTTTATGGTCCTGATGGTCCTAATCGCTCCGACCCTGACCGATCTTCTTTCGGTCCATCTAGGCTATGTAATAATCAACGACCCACTCTACATAAGTCCCCTCCACTTTGAAAGAACTCGACCCCGAGTTCTCGTCCAGCTTTGGGTCATGATACTCATCCAAATTCGGCATGTTGAAAGTCCTTGATATCTTCATGTCATCCAGGAGATCAACAAACGTAGGCATTATCATTGATCTTGCAGATGATTAGTACCGAGCCAATCTTCTTGTGCTTCAATTTGTTGTAGGTACCAGTAGGAAATCACTCTTTACGCAAATGGATCATCACTTGATCACTGACTTCAAACACCTTAAGGCGCCGATTCTTGTCGGCATCTTCCTTGTACTTGTCGTTTGAAGCCTGTAACTTGTTCCGAACGTCCTCATGAATATCCATGATCCAGTCCGCCATATGATTAGTAGCAATACCCATACCCAGAATTTTGGGCAGTGGGACCAAATCAAGTGTGTGGCATGGCACTCATCCATAGACGATCTGGAATGAGATTTTCCTGTCGAGCAGTTTA
The DNA here is from genome assembly GCA_003013855.2 of Liriodendron chinense. NCBI lineage: Eukaryota > Viridiplantae > Streptophyta > Magnoliopsida > Magnoliales > Magnoliaceae > Liriodendron > Liriodendron chinense. The sequence continues at coordinate 9,955 of PVNU02000945.1, read as the reverse complement.
CTATGTTGTTAAATGTGAACTCCGCTTCAGCCATGACCATGTTTGTTTATGCTTGTCTCCTGAAATACAACGGATGAGATTCCCTAATGTGCAGTTCATGACCTCAACCTGCCCATCTGTCTGTGGATAGAAGGTACTACTGAATTGGAGTCGTGTGCCAAACCGATTCTATAAGGCTCACCAAAAGTGGCTAACGAACTTTGTGTCTCGGTCCGAAGTGATTGTTTTATGAATCTCATTTAGCCGGACAATCTCCCTAAAGAACAAAGTTGCCACGTGTATTGCACCGAACATCTTCTTACAAGGAATGAAGTGTGCCATCTTGGAGAATCGGTATACCACCATGAACACAAAATTCATGCCGTGTTGTGTTCGTAGGAGACCTAGTATGAAGTCCAAGGATAATTCCTCCCAAGGGCCATCAAGCTCAGGCAATGGAGTGTAGAGACTTGTATTCTGATATTGCCCCTTGGAGGTTTGACAAATATGGCATCGTTGCACCGCTTTCCCCACATCACGAGCTAAATGTGGCTAGTAATACCTCTCCTCCACTAAAGTTTTAGTCTTGTCCCATCCAAGGTGACTACCAAGGCCACCACCATGTAGCTCAAGTATAATCTTGTCACAGAAGGAACTGTTGGGGATGCATAGTCGATTCCCCTTAAAGAGAAATCCTTCTTCCATATGCAAGTCACCGGGGTGACCCTCTTGGCACCTCAACCATGTGTCTTTGAAATCCCCATCCTCTGCGTATCATTGAGGCAGTCGAATCTAACCACTTCATTACTTAATGTGACCAACAGTGATGCAAGATGGCTAAGTGCGTCAGCCACCTTGTTCCGCTGCCTTGACTTTTGCTTTAGAACGAATGTGAATTTCTGCAAAAATGTGATCCATCTTACATACACACGGTTCACGTTAGTCTGACTGTTAATAAGTTTTAAAGCTTGATAGTCAGTGTAGAGAACAAACTCTCTCTGAATCAGATAGTGGCGCCAATACCGCAGCGCCTGGACCATTGCATACAACTCAAGCTCATACATCGACCACTTCTTTTGTGCATCGCTAAACTTCTCATGTAGTAGCCAACCGACCGACCTTCTTGAGAAAAGACTCTGTCAATACCGACATAGGAGGCATCACACTCTACCTCAAACAGCTTGTTAAAATTGGAAAGCACTAGAACTGGCATTGTGGACAACTAATGCTTGATTTCAACGAAGCTTTTGTCTGCCTCATCAATCCACTAAAACTGTCCCTTATTCATACCATTAGTAATTGGCACGACAATGATACTGAAATTCCTCACGAACCAACGATAAAAGGTCATCAACCCATGAAAACTTCGTACCTCATGAATGTTTGTTAGGGTTGGCCAATCCCGAATAGCCCAAACCTTCTCTTTGTCCACTCGAATGCCCATGATGTCACGAGAAACCCCAAAACTAATAGTTGATCGGTCAGAAAGCCACACTTCTTCAGGTTCAAATATAGCTTATTTTTTACTAATACATGTAGCACTTGCCTAAGACGGATCATGTGTTTCGTCTTGCTTTTTTTTTTTTTTAACACTTAATTCATTAAGCGTATAAACATACTTGGAACGTTAGATAGACCGAAAGGCATAACAAGCCACTCATACAGTCATTCATTGGTCTTAAAGGCCGTTTTCCGTTCATCTCTTGGCCTAATGCAAATCTGATGGTACCCGCTTCTTAGATCTAACTTAGAAAACATATTGACACCCTTAAGCATATCGAGCATGCCATCTAGTCACGGTATTGGAAACCAATATTTGATAGTTATTTTGTTAATTGCCCGGCTATCAACACACATGCGCCAGATCCCATCCTTCTTTAGAGTTAATAATGCTGCCACGACACATGGGCTCATGCTTTCTCTAAGATGACCTTACAGATCAGTTCCTCCACTTGCCCCTAAAGTATTTCGTACTCTTTCGGGCTCATCCGATAGTGCGGTCGGTTGGGCAAGATCACCCAGGGACAAGGTCGATATGATGTTTGATGTCTCTCATGGAAGGCAATCCATCTGGTAGGCCTCAGGCCAAATACTTCTGTATTCATTCAACAACGGCTTAAGGCTGGGAGGGATATTGGAGGGTTCCGACTCCTCGCCCTTCACCACCACGACGTACACCTCGCCCGTTTCTTTTGATTCCTCAACAAACTCCTGAATGGCCAGGAGAGAATTTTCCTCCACTTTAGAAGCTTCAAGGTATTTTTTTGATGCTATAGGGCTCAACATCATCTTGCGACCATCTTTAATGAATACATATACGTTATCGCGTCCACGGTATGTCACATCTCAATCTTATTGCCATGGCCGCCCAAGCAACATATGGCAGGACTCCATGTCAGCCACATCACAGAGGACTTCATCTTTGTAACTTTTATTAATAGAAAATGAGACATTGCATTGTTTAATTACCTTGGTCTCATTCACCTTCTTGATCTACCCGATCGAGTAAGGTGTAGGATACTTTGTCGTGGGAAGTTACAAACTTGTTCACCATCACCTTTGAGACAATGTTCTCGCTGTTGCCACTGTCTATGATAACATCATAGACTTTTCCGTTCACGTTGCATCACACGTGAAAGATGTTGTGCTGTTGCGGGTGTTCCTCCTTCCTTTAGAGTATTTAGGAGTCGCCGCATGACTAAGGACTCACCATGGTCCTCAATAATCAATCACGGATCTTCAGTGTCCTCATCCATTTGTTCTAACCCATCAAACTCAGGATATTCACCTTTTACTTTTCCCTCAACGCCCCCTTCGTTGATGGCCAAATTGGTTGTGGGGTGTTGGGGGCAAGAGTTCGACAAGTGGCTTGGTTGGCCACATCTAAAGCAATTATTCAGCCTTGGGCGCACATACGGATTGGGGGCTCAACTCGGGCCCACTGCGCTATAGGCGTTGTATGTTGGAGCTTAAGAGGACCACTCCTCGTGCCTCGGTTTACGATCGCAGGGGCCTAAGAACGACCCCTAACTGGTTCCTTTCCCGTAGATGACGTCGCGTCTTGTATAGGACCTGTCATGGTGGCCCGTGCAAGTTGCGTCTCTATCTTCGTCACTAAGTCTACTGAACTCGGTCCTGAATTGTGGTACGTAGACCGTCGAGGAACTGTGTTACCCTCAACAGTTTGGTCTCTGTCAAATCATTTCGTGTTGCCAATTTGTTAAATTCGGCTTCGTACTCAATAACGGTCCGGTTCCCCTGCCTACAATTTTCATATTGTTGGAACAATACATGTTCATATTCTCTGAGAGGAATCGCAATCGAAGAAGTTGTCTCATCCATGGCCATGATTCGATGGGAAACTTATTCTGCCTGGTACGGCTGAGCTGTAACTGCTCCTACCATGTAGAGGCACCCAACTTCAACTTGTACACAATGAGTTTAAGTTGCCTATCTTCCGGGACCTCCATATAATCAAAATAGCGCTCGACTTATGTAAGCCAATCGAAGAATTCCTTTATACATAGTATGTCATTAAAACTAGAAACATTTCAAAAGTCTCTTTTTGTCCGATCCTCACGATCATTCCCACGCACAGGCCGTCATACAAGCATGTCTTCGACCTTGTCATCGCTTAGGTCTGAATCATCTGGGTTAGCCCTGCGATTGACCGCTTGTGGAGCCCTATGGAATATAGGGTTATTCCGTATAACGAGTAAATGGGTTGTTGATCATCGCCTCAGGCTAGAGGCGAAGCTATCGCCTCAGCGATACGGTTTAGAGTTCTCTGTAGGCCTTCCATAGACACCTGCAACGTATCTAGCTTGTTCACAAGATAGAGCATCCCTTAAACATCGTCAACGGGGAGGTTTCACGCACCTTCGTTTGACACCATCGTCTCAAGGAATAATCCTCACTTTGATACCACCGACGCAGGGAGGGCGTGACTAGGTCGATCATCGTCTGCCTAATCGGATAAATACCTTGAGTCCACAAGGCATCTAAGAATCCTCTACCGGACTTCCTCGAATCTAGGAGGGAAAGCGAGCTAAAAAATGAGTCAGATCAATTGTTCGAGTGGACCACACCACATGAAACAGTGGGGATTGAAAGTCAACAACTGAAAACCTTTAGGGGGGCCACAGAGATTTTGGATCAAGTTGATATTTATGTTTTCCCATCATCCAGGTCTACATGACCTTATCAACAGGTTGGATGGAAAATAAATATCACAGTGGGCCTTAGAAAGGTTTCAATGGTGGGGTCAATGTCACTGTTGCTTCCTGTGGTGTGGTCCACTCTAAGCCTTCGATCTGTCTCCTTTCTGGATTCATGCCCTAAACTGATATTTAAAAATAGATGGACGGCTTAGATAAAACATATATCATGGTGGGACCCAGAGAGACCTTGACAAGATCATCCGTCCATGGCTACCTTCCGGTGGAGGCAGTAGCTAATCCAGGTTCGTTTAGGAGTCACGATCTAGAGAGCACTGGTGATCACCGGGGCCCACATGCTATGTAATTCAATCATCGCAACCATACATACTGTGGAACTACGCTATCCATAAAAGGCAGGCCGACATGTGGTAGCATTCTATTGGCCGCAGCTGCCCATGACAAGTCGTGTGTACGCACTCTGAAATGTTAACTATAATGTACGTAACAGCTTAATCAGCGTACATTACCTGAAACATGGACGGCTCAAATCACGAGACCATCTCAGAAAATGGATCCTTGTGTGTGGGGGCGACGGATGCTGAATCCTGAGTCGCGACGGAGGCAAAACCAACTTCTATGATAAATATTGGAATGTTAGAACGCAACTCCCCACCAAATGCTATTGAGTTGGTTTTTGCTTTCTTTTTCTATAGCCCTCTCATTGGTAAGAACTAAGAAGTATGGTGGTTGGACTTTTACGTCTAAGGGCGTTTTGGTCATTACTCCTCATGGCCTTCCTTCTCCCATACATGAACAGCATAGGAATCGGGTCCTCCGCCTTAGCCTTAGGAAACGAGACGGATCGACTTGCCTTGATCGCATTCAAGGATCGGATGTGGAATGATCCATTCGGGTCTTCAGCTCATGGAATGATTCCCACCACTTCTGCAACTGGGAAGGAGTCACATGCGGTCACAGGCATCCTCAAAGGGTCACCGCCTTGAATCTTGCGTCTAGAAGATTGGTGGGGCCCATTTCACCTTGCGTAGCAAATCTCACCTTCCTCCGGAGCATCAACCTCTCAGACAACGGTTTCCTTGGCAAAATTCCACGCGAAATCGGCCGGCTTTTCCGGCTTCGGGATCTTGAACTACGTGGTAATGGGCTGCAAGGAGGAATCCCCGATGATCTGTCCCACTGCTCGGAAATCAAATCCATCCGTTTACGTGGTAACAAGCTCGTGGGAAGAATTCCCGTCCAGCTTAGCTCCCTGCCAAAGCTCATGATGTTGCATCTCGGCTTTAACAATCTCACTGGCAACATCCCACCACCAATCGGGAATCTCTCGTCTCTTGTTGCCCTCCACCTAAATGATAACAGTTTGGAAGGAAGCATTCCAGATGATCTAGGACGGCTAGTGAAGCTAGAAATTCTTGCCATCTCTACCAACAAGCTGTCCGGTCTGATTCCACCATCACTTTACAACCTCTCATCCATTGTTGCTTTCTCTGTGACAGATAACCGACTTCACGGAAACCTTCCATTCAATCTAGGTCTCACCCTTCCTAATCTCAAACAACTTTTCCTTGGAGGAAATGAATTTATGGGACTGATACCAGTTTCATTACCCAATGCTTCAGGACTTTCTATGGTTGATTTTTTTGGGAATAATTTTAGTGGACCCGTGCCTGTAAATTTGGGAAGACTACAGCATCTCCGTATCCTAAATATTCCTGGTAATAAGCTAGGAGGTGGAGAAGGAGACGATGACTTGAGTTTCCTCACTTCTTTGACCAATTGTACCCGTTTGGAGAGATTGTCACTACGTTCCAATCAGCTGAGAGGAACACTGCCCGCCACCATCGTCAATCTCTCTACTCACCTAACAGGACTAGCGTTAGGAGGAAACCCGATATCTGGAAGCATCCCAACAGATATTAGCAATCTCTTCAACTTAAATAGGTTGGGTATGTCTGAGAGCTTTATCTCGGATACTATTCCTAATCGCATTGGGAAGCTTTCAAATTTGGAGGGCTTGTATTTGTACGACAACAAGCTCTCAGGACGAATCCCAACCTCAATTGGCAACATCACTGGATTGTCTGTGCTCTCTTTATACGGAAATCGCTTGCAGGGAAGTATCCCTTCGAGTCTTGGAAACTGCCGTCATCTTAAGAGATTAGGTCTTCATAGAAACAAGCTGAACGGTACCATACCCAAACAAGTTCTAATTATTACTTCGCTGGTCATACTTTATATAAGCGAGAATTTTTTGAGCGGATCTCTACCATCGGAAGTTGGTAACTTGAAACTACTTCAAAATTTGGATGTTGGTCACAATAAATTGACAGGTGAAATTCCCATCACTCTGGGCAATTGTTGGAGTCTGGAAAATCTTGATTTGAGCAATAACTTCTTTCAAGGAGCCATTCCTTCGGGTTTGAACAACTTAAAAGGTATTGAACTGCTAAATCTTTCTCATAATAACTTTTCTGGGCATATTCCAGTAGCTCTGGAGAAATTTCCATTTCTCGAGTACTTGGATTTGTCATCCAATGATCTCGATGGCCAAGTCCCAACTCAAGGTGTTTTCAAAAACGCCAGTGCATTTTCAGTGCGTGGAAACAAGAGGCTTTGTGGAGGTATCCCACAATTACAGCTGCCTGCATGCCCGAAGAAAGCTTCTAAGAAACGAGGAAGGTCTATTTCTATTACTGTAATATGCTCGGTGGTCGGTGCAGTTTTAGGTCTGATACTTCTATCACTTCTCTTTGCCACTCTTTATTGGGCAAGAAGAAAGGCCAGCAAGAAGCCTTTGCGTGACTCTTTTTTGCACGGCCAATGCTTAAATGTTTCTTATGCGGATCTCTTTAAAGCAATTGGCGAGTTCTCTTCAGACAATTTGATTGGCATGGGAAGTTATGGTTCAGTATACAAAGGAATTCTAGATGGGAATGAAACACTTGTTGCAGTGAAGGTTCTCGATCTTCAGCGATGCGGAGCTTCAAGGAGTTTCCTTGCTGAATGTGAAGCCTTGAGAAATACCCGGCACCGGAATCTGGTTAAAATCATAACTGCTTGCTCAAGCATTGATTTTAAAGGCAATGATTTCAAAGCTCTAGTGTTTGAGTACATGGCTAATGGGAGTCTCGAGGAGTGGTTGCATCCAAAAGTACATGGGCAGCAAGAGCTGAGGAGTTTGAACCTTATTCAAAGGCTAGATATAGCCATTGATGTGGCCTCTGCATTGGAGTATCTTCATCATCATTGCGGCACAGTACCAGTCGTTCACCGTGATCTAAAACCGAGCAATGTTCTATTGGACGATGAAATGTGTGCCCACGTGGGTGATTTTGGATTAGCAAGGTTCCTTCCTAATGCTGCCAGTAATACTTCTCAAGATCAAACCAGCTCAACTGGTATCAAGGGATCTGTTGGCTATGTTCCTCCAGGCACTACGTGAAAAAGGTAATTTTGGGACGGATTTTGCGACGGACATTGACCGTCGCAAAAATTGCTTGATTTAACGACGGATTTAGTCCGTCGTATTTGAAAATATTCCGTCGCTTTTGCGAAATTAAGGCGGGATTTCGTCGCGGTATTTACCGACGGACATAGTCCGTCGCAAAATTATAATTTCCGACGGACTTAGCCCGTCGCTATTTAACGACGGATTTGGTCCGTCGCTAAGTCCAGCCCGAAAAGATGCCCCCAACTAACGTCCGTCGGAAAATAAAATTTAAGAAAAATGAGATATTGAAAGAAACTGATATTTTTTAAAAATTAAAAATTTTGATATTTAAAATAACAGATTTAGTAATTTGAAAGAAAAAGTTAAGAGATTTTAAAAACAAAATTGAGAAATTTGAATAAAATTAATATGTTTGAAATTTCTTTTCAAATTTTCACAAAATTAAACATTTTGAAAAAGAAAATTGTGAAGTTAAAAAAGAAATTTGTGATTTTCAAACAAAAAAAGTTGAGAGGTTTGAAAATAAATTAACAATTTTTTAGTAAAATTGAGATTTAGAAAAATAATAAGATTAAAAAATTGAGATTTAAAAAAAGAAATGGCCATTTGAAAAAAGTTGAGAAGTTCGAATAAAATTGATAAGTTTGTAAAAAAATTGAAATTTTTATAAAGAAATTAAGATTTTGTATTTCGAAAAAATTAAGAAGTTTGATTAAAAAATTGATATTTTGAAAAGAAATAAAAGTTGAGATATTTGATTAAAAAAAAAGAGATTTTATCAGTTTTGAAAAAAAATGTTGGAAAAAAATTGTAGTTTAAATAAAAGCGAGAAATTTGAAATGAGTGGGCCAAATTTATTGGTGGACATTTATTGGATAGTTGAAAATGAAAATTACACTCATTCAGTTAACTGGTTATCAGATTGGTTTATGCATACATACATGTTCATTAGTGCAAAAAATGAAGGCCCTAATATAATTATGTTAATTAATTGCAAGGAAAATTTATAATGATGAGATTAATCAAATTCTATGATCAAGTCATCCTAAACTTGATCTGAATGGTCAGATATGTTTAGAATGTGGTAATTATTATTGAAAACAAAATTAAGCCCGAATCATATCCGTATAAAAGACTCTTTAAATGTGCACAATCAGTTTGTCTAGAGCTAGACAAATTTTGGACAATCTGGTTGGTCCAAATTGAAAAGTAAATGACTTTAGATGTTTAGATTAAATTTCACTCAAATCTAATGGTTAGGTTACAAGATATGGCCCATCATTGATCAATTTTATCTATTTAGTATCTTTCTCATCTTAAACTTGATCAGGGCAAGTGACTAGTCAAATCAAAGTTATTGATGAATATAATAGAGTGAATGGATTAGATTTCCAAATTAGGCCAAATTTTTAGGTCCAAATTGCGCTGCAACTTGTTGACCTCATGAAAACCTAATAAATGTATAGTCATTGGACCCCAAAATCTAATCTAGCCATTGAGAATTTGATCTTTTCTAATATTTGCTATTGCATCCTAAAATGATATAAAAGAACAGATGGATGGATTAGATATACATAAAATATATCAGATGGATTGGTTAGTGACAGGGTCACCAGTCAATGCCAAGTGATCGGTGCTCTGTGGGCCCCACCATGATGAATGTGTTTCATCCACTCTATCCATACCTTTTCGTAGATCATTTTATGGTATGAGCCCAAATTTGAGGTAGATCCAAATCTCAAGTGGACCACATCACAAGAAACAATTTTAATTGAACACCCACTGTTAAAACTTATTGAGGGCCACGGAAGTTTTGGAACAAGCTGATATTTGTTTTTTACCTACATCCAGGTCTGTATGACCTAATTAAGAGGTTGGACGTCAAATAATTAATATAGTGGGCCCTACGAGGTTTTTAATGGTGGACATTCAATCAATACTATTTTCCTGTGGTGTGGTCCACCTGAGATTTAGATTTGACTCATTTATTGGATCAAGCATTAAAACAATCTTCAGAAATGGCTCGACAGCGTGGATAAAACACATACGTCATGGAGGGGCTCACAAAGCACCGGCCAGTGGCCCATAGCCAAGGGGTGCGAATTAGGTGTTACCCCAGGAACAGCTTAGTGGGTGTTACCCTAACCGTGTGGGGCCCATCTTGTTGTAGTTTTTATATATCAACACCGTCTATCTCTTTTTTCATATCATTTTAGGATGTGATCCAAAATCCTAAGAAGATCCAAATCTTAGGTGGACCATATCACTAGAAACAGTGATGTATAACCATTAAAAACGTTTGTGGGCCACAAAAGTTTTAGATCAATCTGATCTTTATATTTTC